>CM019163.1:6107783-6131419 GCA_009733165.1 Naja naja
CTGCAGTGAACACAGGAACCTAGTAAAAGCTCTTTTGGGAAACAAGAGGCACTAACAAATCCAGTTAACACACACGCTGTATTCAGGATTGTCTTGTTATGAAGAGACTTACCAAAGGCAGCCATTAGTCCACAGTCTTGCTCCACGGTTTTGCGGGCTTTCTGGGCAGGATCTGGCAGGATCGCTTCTTTCTCGGTGACCTGAACAGCCACATCCTCTGTCATCACTGTGCCCTGAATTAATAGCAAGTTGAGTCACCAGCAAATTCAATGGCTGGCTAGTTCACCAGTGAGATGGAATCATGATTAGGATCATGTATTGGTATTGGTTTGTGGAATGATATGGAGGTACGAGATGCTGCCCATGGAATGATCAGATAACAGGAGGAGGGGCCCTCAACTGCCTAAGGGGAAAAGGAAGAGACTGAAAAGCACCTGCTCTAATCTATACATATAAAAGCAAAATACCACTCATGCATCATCACAAAATCTCCAGAACCAAAAAGCCTACAAACTTGAAATTTGGCACATATGTTCCTCTTGGCTTCTAGGTGCTCCTATGAAAGGATTTTTGAAATGACCATCAGCATTAGTGTTTCCTATATTATTATTATTAACACGCTCTGATGCTAAGGAGGTCTACTCCCCTCTCCCCACCTGAAAAGAAATCTCTTCCAAATGCAAAACACAAGCAGAGAGGAGAGTTTCAGTTTCACAGCAGCACAAAGCAGCTTTAGTACAGAACAGTTGAGCTAAGCCACGCCCAGGCTCCTTGCTGTCTCCTCCTTGCTCACACAGCAAATACTGTTTCAGTTTCCAAACAGCCCTCAACTCTCTCACACATTGACAGGACACTAGCCAGATGAATACGGATGGATGCTGGTAGGCAGAGGCAGAATTTCTCCCCCTTATTTTCCTCCCCAAAAACTAAGCCCGACCACATAGTTTCGGAGTGAAGCACAGGTGTCCAGTTAGTATATCAAGACTGTTAAAGGTGACTGTGGGAGATTTCAGACTTACATGTTAGCCCTCCCAAGTAAACCAGACAAGGAAACACAACCATGTGAATTAATTCTACTATACGGTAGGGCTGCATTAACAGAATCTTGCACAGGTGGTCCTCCACTTACAACAGTTCGAGTGACCGTTCAAAGTTATAACGGCGGTGACAAATGTCACTTATGACTGTTTTTCACAGTTACAACCGTTGGAGCATCCCCATGATCATGGGCTCTAAATTCAGACGACTGGCAAAGGATTCATATTTATGACCGTTGCAGGGTCCCAAGATTATGTGATCCCGCTTTGCGGCCTTCTGATGAGCAAAGTCAATGGGGAGGCCAGATTCACTTAACAACCATGTAAGTAACAACTGCAGTGAATCATTTAACCATAACCTGGGCCAAAACCTTGGGCCTTGGTGGTGCAGGCTGTTAATAGCCTAGCACTTAGCTCCAGCTGCCTGTAACTATTGCAGGCTCGAATCCCACCAGGCTCAAGGTTGACTCAGCCTTCCATCCTCTCGGGGTAGGTAAAGTGAGGACCCAAGATTGTTGGGGGCAATTAGCTGACCTTGTAAAAATGCCGCTTAGTAATAAGCAGGCATATACAATGGAATGAAGGCTATTGCTGAGCACATTGGGTTGTATCCCAAAATTGTAAGCGCCCTGAGTCTCTGGAGAAGGCGGATATAAATATGAATTTTTAAAAACTCACTTAACAAGTGTCTCACTTAACAACAGAAATCTGGGGCTCAATTGTGTCGTAGAATTGAGACTACCTGTGCTTCCTTTTCTTCCTGTTATGCAGCTGTGGGCGCCTCCTCCTTTTATCAGACTGTTTCCCGAGGCAGCATTTCTTCTCCTTCCTCAAAGCCATTCTCACAAATACCCTTACAGATCCAAGTCTCTGCAGGCGCCTGCAAGGCCTCCCTAACACACGGGCCTCCAAGGGATACGGAGCAAGAGAAGGGAGAGGCCTGTACAAAGGCAGGGAGCAGAGGTGGGTATTCAGCCGGTTCTGACCAGTTCTGGAGAACCTGGAGATTTTGAGTACTTTGGAGAACGGCAATCCCACCTCTGACTGGCCCTGCCCCATCTATTCTCCGCCTCCTGAGTCCCAGCTGATTGGTGGGTCTTCTTTGGTTGCCCTGCACAGGAGAATGGAGCTGGAAAGCAGGTTAGTGGGGTGGGAGGGAATGGGGATTTTGCAGTATCCTACCAAGCCATCACCAAGCCATGCCGCCCACCAAGCCATGCCCATGGAACACCACACCCACCAAGCCATGCCCACAGCTGATCAGCTGGGTCTTCTTTTGTTGCCCTGCACAGGAGAACGGAGCTGGAAAGCAGGTTAGTGGGATGGGGAGGGAATGGGGATTTTGCAGTATCCTTCCCCCACGCCCACCAAGCCGTAGTAAAAATTTTGAATCCACTGGAGGGAAGGCTGAGCAAGAATGGAGACAATCAACCTGCAATTCTCTTTCCCCACCCCCACCCCACAACAACAACCACGCTTTCCCCTACCGGAGTCTGTTGTGCGTTTGTTATGTCTCCACCACCACAAAGAAGAGAGGTTGACTGGGCACGATCACCGACATCATTCCATCTCCTGGAAGAAACCAAAGGTAATCCAGGCAGTCCTTGCCTTACAAAGCAATTCATTTAGTGACCGTTCGAATGGCCCTGAAAACTAAGTGACTGATGACCATTTTTCACACTTACGACTGTTGCAGCATCCCCAGGGTCACGTGATCAAAACTCAGGTGCTTGGCAGCGGACTCGTCTTTATGGACGGTTGTAGTGTCCCTGCACCACCCTTTGGGGACCTTCTGCAACGTCAAAGCCAGACTCCCTTAACAACCATGTCACTCACTTAGCAATGGGAGGGGGGGGGGTTTGCTTAACAACCACGGCAAGAAAACTCGTAAAAATGGGGGCAAACTCAATGCATGTTTCCACTCCACAACGTAAACGTTGAGCTCAATTGTGGTTGTCACGCGAGGACTACCTGCCCACGTTCACGTTGAGCCACCTGTCCGTCCTTACCTTGTAGGATGGACGCTGCGTCCCCTTCGTGTTTCATCCACCTTCGAGAGCTCTGTCGGGCATCTGAGGAAGTCTTGAAGGGCTCGGAAAGTTGGGGCCCGATTCTGTATACTGAAATGAACGAAGGGTGGGGGTTGACATGGTTAGGAACCCCACTGTCAGAGTTCCAGCAACCCTCCATTCCGCTCAATAGCTTCTCAAAGGTTCCTTTTTATTTGGATAGTAACCAGCACAACTGGGGAATCCAGAATCTGAAAGTTCCAGACTTCCTTACTATAAGTAAAACTACAAAATCCATCCCCTGCACCCATCAATCACATCACATGGCCCAATCACCATCCGTCCCAGGTTAAGACTTCCTCTCACTTAGGCGCAACACAACCTGACCTTGAATCAGAAAAAGAATGTTATTATGTCTAACTAGATACACTCCAAGAAATTCCCCCCTCCCACTTTCCCAGGCTCAGATGTGGCAGCGTGGGAGCATCTGATCTCAATATGGCTTCCAAAGCAGACACCCATCCCATGTACCCACGTGGAAAAGAGAACCAGAACGTTGTCAGCAATTGAGAAGAAGGCCCCTTGGATCAGGGCCAGAGGTGGGTCTTCAGCAGGTTCTGACCAGCTCTGGAGAACCGGTAACGGAAATGTTGAGTAGTTCAGAGAACCAGAAAATACCACGTCTGACTAGCCCCGCCAAGCCCATCTATTCTCCGCCTCCCATTGAGTCCCAGCCGATCAGCTGGGTCTTCTTTGGTTGCCCTGCACAGGAAAATGGAGCTGGAAAGCAGGTTAATGGGATAGGGAGGCAATGGGATTTTGCAGTAACCTTCCCCTGGAGGGAGGGAATGGAGATTTTGCAGTATCCTTCCCATGCCCGCCACGCCCCACCATGCTCATAGAACTGGTAGTAAAAAAAATTTGAATCCCACCCCTGATCAGGACCAAAGTTTGTTTTACCTGCTGTTCTTCTTGTTTCTTGTCTTCGGCCTGGGTCAAGAGGAAAATTTCAGCCAGGGCTACGGCTTGGGAACTGGTCTCTGCTCCACATTCCCGGACCCATCTCTGCATCTCCGGGGGAATGACGCCAGGAATTGCTCCAGGATGAGCATGTCCAAAATCTGGTTCTTGGTGTGTTGCTCCGGCCTGAGCCACAGATGGCAGAGGTCATGGAGCTTCTTATAGACCTCTCGGGCCCCTTGGCATCCTGGTAGTGGACCTGCCGGAAACACTGACGATGGACTTCGGCTAAGCCCCCAGTTTTCTCCACCGGCCCCGACTTGATGGTCTCAGGTTCCCTTCCAGTTTCTGGGCCAGCTGCTTTGCTCATCCATGATGTTTTTGCCCCGACAGGACAGACGGCCTTCCTAGGCTGCCAATTACAGTCACCAGGGCAATGATGGCTCTGATTGATGATGGCTACCAAGTTCTGCAAAGTCAAGACCATGGAGTGTCATTGCAAAGTTGGTTCTTCTTCCGGGAGGGGAAGCATTTTCCTAGCCAAGGTTGGGTGGCTATCAAAGGAACCAGAGGAAATCCCGGTGTCAACTCATAAAACATTCCTGTGCCTGTTTTAGTAGTTGCCATTAAAAAGGTGAGGTGGGCAGGAAGGAAATTTGGAAGAGCAATTCCAACTCCTATCTTTAAAAGATTGTAACTAAAATACCAGTTTTTGCCCTCGAATATATTGGAGAGCATGAATGATGACACCCAGCCCGTGAAAGGTGCTCAATTGGAGAATCTGCTTTATGAGCCACCCAGGGAGGAGGGGTGACTGTACATTATGCATCCCAGAGTTGGCTGCCTTCAGGGCAGTGCCAGTATGCCGCCTCTAATGAATCCTTTGAAGTTTTTTTGAAGTTTGGCTCGAGAATCATGATTTAATTCGGGCAATTGCTGGAATCCTGACACCCTACTGAATGAGCCTCCCTTTTGGACATCAAATTTTTATCTTTCTATTTTATTTATTAGGTACGTCACACAGCACTCCTTCCCAAGGATTTTGGGGATGGAGTAAAGGGGCCCTCAGCAGTGGGAGACAACAAGGCAAACTCTCAAACGTTTTATCCTATAAAAATGGGATTGTCCTACTCTTGGCAACTCTTTTAAGACTTGCGGACTTCAACTCCCAGAATTCCCCAGCCAGCATCCTCCAAAAACGTGATCCAGTTTTAACAGCAAGACCTTGCCTTAGTCCAAAACTACACAACTTCCCATCTGCCTTCACAGAGTGATTTTTCCTCTACAACAAGATTACATTCCATTTACAACCCTTCACTTAGTGACTGTTCCTGGAGTGGTGCAGTGGCCTAGAAGCAGAACTCTCGCCTCACAATCAGGAGGCTGGGAGTTCGATCCTAGACTGAGGCAGATACTTCTCTCTCTCTGGGCACAATGAGAAGATATCAGCTGAACAAAACTCCGCACTGGCAACAGGAAAGGCATCTGGCCATTAAAACACTCCGCTAGCTCCATTCAGTGGCCCAGGCTCCACCTGGCAAGGGATTATGGGGTCATTAAAAGATGATGGTTATTTAGCGACTGTTCCAGTACAATGGCACTGGGAAAAGTGACTTTATGATCCTTTTTCACATTTACAATTATTCTCATGGTCACCTGATCAAAATTTGGAGGTTTGGCAACTAGCTTATATTTATGGCGGTTGCAGTGTCCCAGGATCATGTGATTACTTCTTGCAACCTCCAATGGCCAGGTTCACTTAGTGACTGTTACTAAATCCATGCAACGATTCACTTAACAATGGTGACAAGAATAGTCATCAAATGGGGGCAAAGCTCATTTAACAACTGTCTCACTTAGCGATAGAAATTTTGGGACTCGGTTGGGGCCATATGTCGAGGACTAGCTGTAGTTCTCTGCGGGATCCAAGACAGGCTGCAGTGGGCTTCCCTTAGGCAGAAGAGCTGCAAAAACGAATGGCAGCCCACCGCCCATCCATCACCACCCCATACAAAACAGACGCCCTCTTGGGTTCCTTCCACTTGGGTTCCTTCCACGGGACATTTGCTCTTCAAAGACCCCCCCACTCACCCACCCCATGCACGAGAGAGAGGAGATGGCACGGGGGGGGGGTTGGTGGTTTGAAACGCCCCATCCAAGGGGGGCGCCCCCCCATTACGTGCCAGGGGAAAGAGAAGGGCTGCCCTACCTGCCTTCAGTGTTCTCTCTCTCTCTGGTTGAACAATACCTGGATGCTGACCTACCCCTCCCTCTTTTGCCTTTGCAGAAGGAAGGAAGGAAGCGCCAGGAGAGCAGGACGAAGCCCCCTCCCCACCAGGAGATCCCGCCCTGCCTTTCTTGTTTTGCTTCTTTGTAAAGGGGGAGGGGGGGAGGTAGGTTCGAGCCTGGGCATCTCCCCCTCCCGGGAGAGGGAAACCCCACCACCCATCGTCTCTGCAGCGCTGGGAGACCCCCCCCTCTGCAAAGCTGGAAACTCACCCTATTCCCCCCCCCACAAGGGGGTCTTGCAATGCAAAGCTCCGAGCACGGGGCGAAAAAAGGCCACTCCCCTTTCCCACACCCCCAACCCCTCCCCCGGTTGGAAAAGGCGGAGCAGGAAGAGCCCCTGGGGGGGAGGATCGCATGCAAGGCAAGGACCCCCACCCTCCGTCCCTCTGCCTTCCCGCCCCCCTTCCTCTCTAGGAGGGTGGCTCGTTTCATTTAACCCTTGCAAAGCCACGAAGAGAGCTCGGCCCCTCCTCCCCCCATTTTTATTTTGTTTGCAAAGCGGCCCAGGATGCAAACATCTGGGCACCGCTGGGTGGGCGTGGCCGATGCATGGAAAGTGCAAAGACGTGCAAAGTTGCAAAGGGACCCCTCCCCTCCCCCACCCTCGGGTGCATCTTCTGCTTCTCATGGGGGGGGCAACAAAAGCCCCTCCCCCCATAGCAAGATATATTTGTCGCCCCCCCCATCCTCACTGCAGGGAGGCGCCTTGCCCCGAAAACGCAAGCGAGGCTGTGCTGCGGCACGGCCGCCCAAGGGTTAAAACCAGCGACGGCTGAGTTCCTAGAGAGGAAAGGAAAAAAAGGGAAACAGGAAGGAGAAAGGGAGGGGCCTCTCTAGGAAGTAGGCGTCTCCCAGCAGATGACTTCGGGGTGGGTGGGAGAGGCGGCTGCGCGGTCGCTTTTGCAGCGTCGGGGCTGCTGCTGGTGAGCTGCGGTGCTTTTGCGGGGCAGAAGCTGCAGGGGAGGGCTGGGAAGGCGGCCCAGGAGGTGGAGGAGAACCCCAGGCTGCAGCCAGTGCGGGGAGGGGGCTTTTCAGGTTAACCCTTAATTCTTTCCAAGGGAAAATAATGGGTCTTGCAAGTAAATGAACAGATTAACCCTTGCAATGAAAGAGAAGAAACAAACTGAACATTATCAGATGTGGGGATTCTTTTATCCATGGCTAGAGGAAAAAATAGGAAATCTAGAAATAATTAGGCCAGTGAAATACAGAAAAAATACGTTAATAGAATTGAATACGTTAAGAGGAATGTTACAGGAATGGAAATAACTTGTATGATCCTTATCATATAGGTATGTATACAGGTTATTTCCATTACTGTAACATGTAAGGTAAGAAAAGAGAATTATTATTAAAATAATGAATATGGTTGCAAAATTTAATTGTTATGGCACATGATGTTTGTATCCAGATGACACACTGTTAAAGGAAAAATGAATGTATGTATTTTAAATAAAATAATTTAATTAAAATAATAATAGTTTTGGTTGCTATGGGGGTGATGCATGGGAGAGGGCGGTGCGCATGGCCTTGAAGCATGGCCAGAAAAGCCTGCACCCCCCTTCTTGGTCTCCACTTTGCATAGCAATTCTGAAGGATGCGGTATGCCCAATCTTGGCCCCTTTTAAGGCCTGTGGACTTCCAACTCCCAGAATCCCCCGGCCTGGATGGCTTGGCTGGGGAATTCTGGGAGTTGAAGTCCACAGGTCTTAAAGGGGCCAAGCTTGCTCCCTCCTCCAGGGTTTAAACCAGGGCTCTCCAAGCTTGGCAACTTGAAGACTTGTGGACTTCCAGAATTCCTCAGCCAGCTTTAAGACTTTCCACAAGTCTTAAAGTTGCCAAACTTGGAGACCCCTACTTTAAATCATACAGAAAGAGAAACTGGTGTTTCTCCTGAAGATCTTTTCTTTTATGTATCTTTTATGTACGCTGAGAGCATTTGCACCAAGACAAATTCCTTGTGTGTCCAATCACACTTTGCCAATAAAGTATTCTATTCTAAAAAAAAAAGGCGTTTCATATGTTTATACGAATGCATATTTTGTAAAGCCAGTGAGCAACTTCCTTTTTCCTTTTTTAGTCACCTGCATTTTGAGAAAGTTGTGCGTTGGAGACATGTGGATTTGCTGAACCTTGAGCAGAGTTCCTAACAGTCTAGTTATGGAAGAGTACTGTGGGATTATGAGCCCTATTGGTAAGTTTCCCCATTTTTCTGAGATTTAAGAATCAGAATGCTTTGCACAATCTGCTTCATGACTTCGTATTTCTTTCTATTGGTGTACCAAAAGATTAAGTGGCATGGCTAATTAAAATGTTTGTTTTTCCTATTAATGCAATTCTGCAGTCTTTGGTTACAGTAATTGAAGGTCAGCCCCAAACATTAAAAGCACAATGAATGCAGTGATGTGTCAATGAGCATTAGATTAATAAACCCTTAAGAAACAGTAAGAACTGTTGTGGCCCCGCCTCGTGAGCCTGTGCTGAAGGAGGAAGAGGACCTGGATGATGAAGAAGAGGAGGAACGGGCAATGCCTTCCTCACCAGGGCCTTCCTCCCCAGGATCTTCCTCCCTGGCAAGGCCCCCCTCCCCAGGACCTTCCTCCCTGGCAATGCCTCAGGTTTCCTCGGAAAGTCAAGAGGAACTGCCTGAGAGACGTGTATCAGTAAGGCCACGGCGAGAGAGGGAGGAGGAGGGTTCCTGGCTTGATCCCAGGCAACGCCGGAGGGAGAAACGTCAGCAGCAAGCGTAGGGGGCATGGGAGGGCCAGAGATTGAGCTGGACCACACCCCACCAGGTATAAAAGTGGGTGTGCCTATGTTGCAGACTCTGTATGTGACAAAGTGTAATATGAATCGAGAATTTCCGTCTGTGTGCTTGATTTAGTTTTTGGACTCTGAAAATAAATCAGCCTTCTGTGAGTACTACATTCCTTGTTGGCTTTGAATTTGGCAGTGAGAGCCTGGGTGACTGCCAACACTCTTGTCGGGAGAGATAACTGGGATTTTGGAGACAGGCCAGCGTGACTCTTCTGTGTTAACGTTCCTTAACTTCTGGGGAAGTGAAGGTGAGACAGAACAAAGAACTATCATGAAATCCTAGAAATTGGGATTTAAGAAGCACTTTTTCTGTCGTTTCTGAATTGCCCAGAAATGATATGTTAAGATAATGAAGATTTAATAGCTGACCAGCTGCTGTACTGAGGATGAATCAGCAGGGTGCTGCCACTTTAAGAAGCTGTCTATATAAGGGAGGCCATGTGAGGGTTTCTCTCTCCTATCTCCATTGTAGTTCTCATGTAGAGTTGAAGATTGCTTGCTTGCCTCGTATTTGCCTACCGCGTGTATGTGTGTATATAGTAGTCTTGTATATAAACCACTGTTAAAAAACAAAGCCTCTGCGTCCTGTGTTGTCTCACAAATAGTAGTCGCATTGTAAACACTCTGACATGATACTACAATGAAGAATTGCTGCTCCATTATTTGTATTAAGAGTAAAAAAAATAGATACTGTAAAATTTGCCTGCCAAAACATAAAAACTTAAAGATTGACTGCATGACATCTTAAAGTTATTCTGATGGTGGAATTATTACAAAATAATGACCCCCTCATCTTCGAAATAAAAAAGACAAAACGGTGGAAAGCTCAGATGGTAGACAAATTAAAAATACTATTTTCCTGTTTTCATTACAGTGAAAACCAGCCGTTCAGTGATGATGAATAAAGAAGAAACGTGTGTTTTGGACACAGAAAAGAAGGGAAACGAGAAAAGGGACCCTCAGAGAAGGAAAACTTCTCCCTCTGTGGCCAAAAATCACCCTGGCCAGCTTGCCAGTGTGGGGAAAAACAACAAAGCGAATGAAAAGAATACCTTCCTTCAGCGCCAGAAAAGCTTCCATTCGGACTCCAACCTCATAGCTCACTGCACCAGCTACGTCAAGGAACAGCCGTTTCAATGCGAGAAGTGTGGAAGGAGTTTCAGTTTGGATACACACCTCAGCGCCCATCGACGGATGCACACGCAGGAGAAGCCCTATAAATGCTCCCAGTGCAGCAAGAGCTTCGACTTGATGGCCAGCCTCACCTGCCACCAGAGGAGCCACACAGGCGAGAAACCCTATACGTGCTCCGAGTGTGGGAAGAGCTACAGTTCCAGCACCAGCATGGCTTACCATCAAAGGACGCATCGTGGGGAGAAGCCGTACAAGTGCTTGGAATGCGGCATCGGCTTCAGCCTGAGCACAAGCCTCATCTCTCACCAGAGGATCCACACGGGGGAGAAACCCTACAAGTGCCTGGAGTGCGGCAAGAGTTTCCGGGTGAGCACGAGCCTCACCTCCCACCAGCGCATCCACACGGGGAGAAACCCTACAAGTGCCTGGAGTCGGCAAGAGCTTTGCGTGAGCACGAACCTCACGCACCACCTAAGGGCGCAGGGAGAAGCCCTACAAGTGTTTACAGTGCGGGATCAGCTTCTGCTTGAGCACCAGCCTCACGTACCAGAAAGGATCCACACGGGGAGAAGCCTTACAAGTGCCTGGATTGCCAGATGAGCTTCGGCGGAGCTCGGATCTCAACACCCACCAGAGGATTCACGGGGAAAAACCCTACCAGTGCAGGCGTGTGGAAAGAGCTTCGGGTCAGCTCCAGCCTCACTTCCCATCAGAGGCGCACGCAGGGAGAAGCCGTTACACCTGCTGCAGTGTGGGAAGAGCTTCAGCAGAAGCACACACCTCAATGCTCATCGAAGGACCCACCGTGTGAATCCTTAGTCTGATCTCATTGAGGAACCCCACCACCCTCAAGTCCTTTGAATGTGTGGAACGAGATTAATTTGTAGTGGACCAAATGGAGCATTTAATGTTTTGGAACTAGGTTTTTTTTTTTAAAAAAAAAAACCTATTTCCTTTTCATCTCCTTTGTCCGGATGTTTTAGTAGCTGGCTTCTGCGTCTCCCTTACTTTCGTTCTGTAAATGTTGAAGCTGGATTAAAACTTCGAATCACTTTAGTGCTGAATTGTTATACAAGGGACAAATAAAATCTTTAGGAGTATTGCCCATTGTTCCTCACATACATGCTGAAACTTACTGATTCTGTCTTTGGAGAATTCAACTGTCATCCTCATGTCACAGCTTTCCTCTCGGGTGAGTAAAGGGCTAGGAATGGTGGGAGAGGGGTGCGATTGGTCCCATGAGATACTGCTTGCCTTAATGGGCAACTTCTGGGATGCAGGGCCATTGCACAGAATTCCGGAAAATAAAACCTGCACATCTGGAAGAAGCCAAGTAAGAAAGTGGATCCGTATCAATCGGGCTTCCGGCCTGGTTTCAGCACGGAGAGCGGCATTGGTCGCACTGATGGATGATCTCTGGAGGGCTCGGGACAGGGGTTTTTCCTCTGTCCTGGTCCTATTAGACCTCTCAGCGGCTTTCGATACCATCGACCATGGTATCCTTCTGGGCGCCTCGAGGGGTTGGGTATAGGGGGCACTGTGCGTGGTTCACCTCCTACCTCTCGCATCGCAGTCAGTATTGGCGGGGGACAGAGGTCTACCTCAAGGGTGCTCTCTTGTGGGGTCCCTCAGGGTCGGTCTCCCCTGCTATTTAACATCTACATGAAGCCGCTGGGTGAGATCATCCGTGGTTTTGGGGTGAGTTTCCATCAGTGCTGATGATACTCAGCTGTACATTCCACCCCGAACCAGATCGGTGATGCCCTCTCCCTGATGACCCAGTGTCTGGATGCGGTACGGATCTGGATGAACGGAAACATGCCTCAACCCGCCAAGACTGAGTGGCTGTGCATACCGGCATCTCGGCCCAGTTTGGAGTGTCCATCTTTGGCCATAGGGGGAGTGGTATTACCCCCTGTGGATAGGGCGGAATCTGGGGTCCTCCTGGACGTTCGGCTCCGTTGGAGGAGCAGGTGGGGGCTGTCGCCAGGGGGCCTTTGCCCAGCTCCGTCTGGTTCGCCAGCTCGCCCTTTTCTGGACCGAGATGCCCTACGCACGGTTACTCATGCCCTTGTTACCTCCAGACTCGACTACTGCAAGCTCTCTATTTAGGACTGCCCTTGCATACCATCCGGAGATTGCAGCTGGTGCAGAATGCGGCGCTGGTGGTGATGGGAGTTTCCGGTTCTCCCATGTTACCCCCTCCTGCGCTGCCTCATTGGTTGCCGGTTGCACCGGGTGAGATTCAAGGTCTTAGTGTTAACATACAAAGTCCTTCATGACATGGGTCCCCAATATTTAAGGGAGCGGCTCCTGCCGACATCGAACGCCAACCGCCCTGTGCGAGCACATAGGCAAGGACTCCTTGGGGTCCCATCAGCTGGCCAATGCCGGCTGGCGGTCCCCGACACGAGCCTATTCTATAGCGCCCCAGACCTCTGGAACCAACTTCCCTGGAGCTCCGTCCTGGCCCTGACCTCCGCACCTTCTGCCATGACCTGAAGACCTGGTTGTTTAACCAATCCGGGTTGTGATTTTCTGGGATGATGGTTTTATGGGATAGTTTTTATAGGATAATTTTTATGGGTCAAATTTGTAGTTGTAATGGGGCTTATTTAGTTTAATCTGCTTTTACCTTATTTATTATTGTTGTTGTTTTATTTGTAAGCCGCCCCGAGTCTTCGGAGATGGGGCGGCATATAAGTCCCATTAATAAATAAATAAATAAATAATAAAGTACAGTTCTAGTATAGGACCAGAGATGTTAATTTAATCTTAAGAACTATGTATTAATCTCTGATAAGCTCCTCTCTATAGGTAGATGTCTGACAGTTTGTCTGGGGGGGAGGTGGGATTATGAGATACGGGCACATGTTTTTGAGGCTGGGGACACAGCAGCCTTCTCCATGACCTCTGAAAATCATGGAGCACAGGCAGAGTGCCAGATTATTATAAGGAGTACCTATCTGCAAAAAGGAGTGGAAAAAAGCATTTGGTCAGGTCGATGTTGATACTGGGGCAAAATGTTTTAACAAATCATTAAGCAGTCTGTTTGAGTGCCTTTAATGCTAAAACGCCTTGCTTGACAGGAGTATTTCTCAAGAATAAATTGAGAGTTCCATAATTACAATTTTATAACTTTGTTGTTGGTTTTGGCCATCGGAATGCAACAGACACTGTGGGCCTTTATTCTGCAAAGCATTTGATAAAGCAGGGGTGTCCAACCTGTGGCAAATTTAAAATTTGTGGACTTCAATCCTCAGAATTTTTCAGCCAGCGTGCAAAAAGCAGCCAAGAGCTTTGGGGGAACCCCACAGATTCTAAAATCTATGAATATAGGATTGGCTTGGTAGTGGCCTGCTGCATTATATCTAACCAATACTGACTTAATCAACAAGTCAAAGTTAACACAAACACTGCTTTAGCAGATACAGGAATGCAACCAAATTCTTATACGATTGTACAACACTTAGTTGGAAGACACAGGTATTGGAAATGATACAAGTCAAGGTGTTGTTTCTATATATTTATTGTAAAAGTGACAATACGGAATTGGCTTTAGATGGCACCTCTTGGAGTTTTGAAGTTCATCCCTACGGTAGGCTGTGTGACCTGCAGGTTGGACAGGCTGCCAAAGTCCTGCGAATAGAAGAGAGCCAAGATGCACTAAGCAGATTGTTGGGCAAGAGCTGAAAAAGGCATCTTTTCGTTCAGGCTAAATTATCTACTTGAAACCAGTTGGGTGATCTTTGAGGCTCAATTTCCTTGGTGTGTGAAAATCAATTGCAATCCTCAGGCATTCCCCCAAATGTTCTAGTGATTTGCCAAGAAGTTATCTGCCTGGCTTTTAAACACCATACTAATAATCTTGCCTGCCCCACACCCAACCTTTCAGAACTTACTACCAAGTGGGGTGACTTTTTTGGGAGGATAGGGCGGAGGGCATCTTTATGTCTTGACTCCTGATGGATAAATTCATGCAGTTTTATGGGTAACGTTTTTGGAAGTGGTTTGCCATTTCCTTCTTCCTAAGTGTCAAGGGGGGGGGGGCTGGCAACCCCCTTCCAGCTAGCTTCATGCCTAGGTAGAACTAGAACTCAGTCTCCCAGCTTATACCCCGAAGTCCCTAACCACCCTAACCTCCCCACCACAGAGTCTCCTGGCTATTTTTGCTTGACTTTCAGACCCTTACAGCAACAGCTAATGTTTAAAATACCCAGCCACTTGGTTATAGAAAAGCAATCATGTGGGCAGCCATGCCAATGCCCTACTCACCAGTAGCTTCAACATTTCCTTGGTATCTGGATCCACTTCAATGATCTCCTGATCCAGGGCAGAGACCTGAAGAAGAAGAAAAAAGGAACCGATTGGCTTGGTTGTAACAGAGGCCCAAGAATTATGAGTCAAAACACTGCAATTGTGTGATGTATATATTTATCATAAACCCCTTCCTGCAGGCAGCCTGAGATTGTCAGCAAGATGCTTCAAGAAATGGAGTTAAAGCATCAGCAAAACTCTATGCAGATACTATTGTGGCACATTTACAGCCTTCCCTAACCTGTTACCCTCCGGATATTCTGGAGACCATGTCCAGGAACATCAATTTGGTACCAACAGTCCTGATGGACAGGTTCCAAATCATAAAACTTTGGAAGAGGGAAATTTGTTGAGGAAGGCTGCCGCATTACATCAGAATAAATATATTCATATAAAACTACTGTTACAGAGCGAAGCACTGGGCATCAAATACAAACAGATCCTCAACAAGATTATATATTCATTTGGTGTATCCTTTATTCTCAGATATTCTAACCTGTAAAACTTTAAGAATTTAAGAAAATGTACCTATAGGTAGTAACTATAGGGCCTTGGTGGTACAGGCTGTTAAACACCTAGCACTTAGCTCCAGCTGCCTGCAATTAGTGCAGGCTTGAATCCCACCAGGCCCAAGGTTGACTCAGCCTTCCATCCTCTCAGGGTAGGTAAATTGAGGGCCCAAGATTGTTGGGGGCAATAAGCTAATTTTGTAAAAATGCCGCTTAGTAATAAGCAGGCATATACAGTGGAAGGAAGGCTATTGCTCAGCGCATTGGGTTGTATCCCAAAAATTGTAAGCCGCCCTGAGTCTTCGGAGAAGGGCGGCATATAAATGTAATTAAAAAAAACAACAACTGCAAATACTTTTTAATAATTCTGGAGCCCCAAATTTAGAAACTTAATATAATAGCGTTTCCACCACTGACTGAAATTTGGGGTCTCAGAGATCATGCAAAATACTTCTCATGGAAGCTGCTCAAAAGGAAATTTTCTGCCCACATTTGCCAAACTAGGTTGCAAATAGAAAGCATTAAGGCTCTTCTCCCACTTAAATATTATTACAGGGAGAAAAAATGACCTCCAACTTTTAGTCACTCAGGAACAGCAAAAGAAAAACAAACTTCCAGATAAAAATAGCCACTTCAGTTAGACCATTTCCTAAATATATCCAAGGAATGAGGACAGCACTATTCAGGTAGATAAGTAATCCAAAATATCTTCTGGGCATCTAACTTTATTCTTTAAAAATTATTTTATTTAAAAATAAAATTATGTATTGATCTAAATTATTACAGATTTTTTTTTTAACTTCCTGTCATTTTTGTTCATTATCCTAATTTTAACCAGAGAAAACCAGCTTGGCTATTTTTCTTTTTCCCAATAAATTTTTATTGTTTTCCACCAGTACAAAATCTTAGATTTTCAACATAAAATATTGCATCAACATAAAATATTTTACATTTCCATCACCTATTCGTACATATCATTAATACATATTACCTTTATTTATATTTACTATTATTGTCTATTTTTAACCCTTTTATCTATTTTATTTACATGTTATGCATTACTCTCTTGAGAATTCTCTTATATAGTTACCTTTTCTAATTCTTGTCTCTCTTTTCTAGCCACATGTACCATCATCTATGCCAAACTGAGTAGTATGCTATTTTTCTACAGGGCTAAACAACTACAGCTTTAGCCAGGGTCCTACCAGAGCAAGCCTATTGTTTTGTAAATCATCAGAACAGAAAGAAATCAAGACTATATGAACAATGTTTTACACGTCTTTCTGTCAAGATAAGCCACAGAAAGACAACTGCATTGTTTTGGAACACAACAGAATACAGTACAAGAATGCCCTTAACGTTCATGAGGGAAACAGCAATCAAAACCATGACTCCCAAAACCAAGTATGAAGGAAGTGTCGGGGCTACTGGGCTAAATGAAAACCGTGTCTGAAAAGCTCAGTGTTGAAGGGATGGCAAGAGGCTCCACAAACATGGGAAATGCTTCCAGGCATCCTCTGCCTGCACTATCAATGACAAAGGCCGCAAGTGAAGGCCTCCCACCTTTTCGAATTGCAGGCTCAGTTCATGTTCCCTCCTGGAGACAGATAGGCAGGACAAAAAAAAACCCCGCAACCTCTGCATTCTTGACTTGAAACCATGATGGAGCCCCAAATTTTTGTTGTCACATTTTACAACCTTTCTTGCCAGAGTTAAGTGAATCAGTGCAGTTAAATTAGTGACATATGAATCTGCCTTCCCTGTTGACTTTGCTTGTCAGAAGGTTGCAAAAGGGGATCACGTGACCCCAGGACGCCTCGTAAATAAGTGTCAGTTGCCAAGTGGCTGAAATTTTGATCACGTAACCACGGGGATTGTGTAACAGTCGTTAAGTGTGAAAAACAGTGATAAAAGTCTCTTTTTAGCATGCTGCTGTTAACTTATAATGGTCACTAAACAAGCTGCCATTAAGTCAAGGACTACCTGTATTTCCCTGACCTAATGCTAGGCCCCATTCACACAGGCAGCCACAGTTCCTAAAATGGATTTGGTTCATATATCGTTCTTCTAATGCTTTAAATCAGGGGTCCCCAAACTTGGCAATTTTAAGATTTGTGGACTTTCAACTCCCAGCATTTTCCAGTCAGCCATGCCTTCCCATGAAGTCCACATTGGGGAATTCTGGGAGTTGAGGTCCACAAGTCTTAAAGTTGCCAAGTTTGGGACCCTGATTTAAACTCACCCTTCACATTACAGATGGCAAGGAAAGTATGACTTCAAGCCAGCTGAGTGATTCTGAGCCCAGACTGTTCCTAAACGGAACAAGTCACTCCTAAATCCACAATAGATTTTATTAATTCACAGTAACGATTTGAATCCCAATTTATTGAGCAGAAAAAAAAAGTTTTATCAGGAAAGATTACAGACAACCCATGAACTACATTTTGCTAAGATGACTTCACATATTTCAGAGACACTTCTTGCCACGCAAAATTGACCAGGCCTGAATATGCTTTTTTTTTTTTAATTTAAGACATGAAACTTCTATGAAACTCATCCAAGACATAAAACTTACCTCTGGGACATAGTTATCCCTTCTTTCTCTTTCCTCTTCTTGTAGTTTGATAGAGATACCTCTGACTGGACCTCTTTGAATGCGTTTCATCAGATGGGTGACATACCTGTGGGGAAGAACAGGGTTTTTTTTTAGTATATTTCACTATGATTTTCCACCCCTACAAAGCGATCAGGCAAAATCTCAGTAAATTCTGAACCGACTCAACAAAACTTAGCCTTGAAAGTTTCAAGTATAGGGAAATGCCAAACTGGAACAAAGTTATAATATCTGTTCAAACTACACAGTTTTCAGTGATGTCTGAAAAGCTCAGGGTTTGGTAGGAATGAAAGGAATCCTCCAAACACGGGAAATGCTCTCAAGGACGTTTTTCCTGCATTATCAATGACCAGGCCACAAATAAGACCAAAATCACTTTCGATGCAGGTTCTGCCAATGAGCAGAATCCAGATTTCGAATGACACGTGAGAATTCGCACAAAGCCCCATCGGCAACAATTCCTACCCAGCGATTTTGTTCCGCAGTTTCTTGCTAGGGATGATGGCGATCTCCTCACACACTCGCTTGTTTGTGTGGAAGTCATTTCCAAAGCGTGTAGTATTTTTCAATGATCACCCGTGCGCTTTTTCACCGTCTTGAATGCGGACCCTAAGGAGAGCCAAAGAAACAAATGAATCAGCATGTTGAGGAATGAAGGAAGCCGTTCTAATTTTGCAAGCCCCTGAGAAATTTGAAAACCAGGGATGACCACACGGTGATCTCAAGCTGCATCTCCCTTGAAAAGTGCGTCCTTGGGAATAAAAAGCGTCAGAAATTCTGCTTTTGTGGATGACAAGCTGGATGAGGACCCAAGATTGTTGGGGGCAATTAGCTGACCTTGTAAAAATGCCGCTTAGTAATAAGCAGGCATATACAATGGAATGAAGGTTATTGCTGAGCACATTGGGTTGTGGTCGAACATTGTAAGCGCCCTGAGTCTCGGAGAAGGCGGCATATAAATGTAATTAAAAATATATATATAGTGTTTCTTTCCTAAGAAAGTCTGTGATTTTTAGGAAAAAAATTTTTCCCCTAAAGTCCTGATGAGTCAATACGAAATGCTTGCATCTACCTGTTCGTCTTTTGGCTGTATTATTTAAATTATTAAATGAGACTAACTGTTTTAAATTTTTCCATGTGTTTTGAATCCCACCTGTACCTGACGGCGGAGTTCACCCGCTGCACTAAATCGTGATGGGATTGGATTGCTTTTGGCTACAAACTACAGTTTTAAGGCTGAATACAATACGATCCCAAAGCCAGGAAAGTTGAGAAAGAAACAAGTTAAAAATTCTGCTTTTATCCCCCAAGCCATATAAACAGAGTTAGGCAACCTGGCATTACCATTCACACACGGTGGCAAGCGAGGCTGGAAAAGGCAGGTGTGTTAAGTCCAAAACGACCAAAGGTTTATTAATTAACCAGTAAAATAGTTTGCCTTCAGACATTGTATGTGCTTCATTACCAGAGGTTTTTAAGAAGAGACTGGAAAGTCACTTGTCGTAAGTGGTATAGGATCTCTTGCTTGAGCGGGGGGGGGGGGGTTGGACTAGACGACCTTCAAGGCCCCTTCCAGCTCTACTCTTGATTCCAATTTACCGTTTCACCCTGCGGGCGAATATCCCACGGCAAAGAGTCAGAGCTAGCCGACCATCCTCCCATGTGGACGCATCAGTTCGATGGGAAGGAATCTCTCTACCTGTTGGATCTCTGCCTGCCAGGCAGCAAAAGGGGTGGAGGGAGAAGACAGGTGGGCCCAAAACCATTTTATTTTATTTAGTTTAGCTTAGTTTGTCAAGCATGTATGAGAAAACAAGTATAAGTGGGAACATAACATATAAACATAGAAGTATAAACGGGTCTAAGTAGATACATAATCAAGGATGAGTACGAATAAATGAGAATAGGAGGATAGGAACCCAAACGGAGGCGGAGGAAGACCCCCCGCCCCTCACAGTCCCAGATCGGACCCCTTAAAGCCCCCAGAGCCCGTCCGGCCTAGCTGCTCCCGCGCAGCCTCCACGACCGCAGCCATTACTGCGGCTGGGGGAAAAAATATGGGGCGCCCTCCTCATCCCCATGGAACAGGCCAGGCCGCCCGTTAGGAACGATTCTACCGACAGGCCTACCGACGCCTCCCCCGGGCGCCCCCCATTTCCCTCCCAGCGCCGCCGCCGCCACGGATGGCCCCGGATTGCTTCGTCCCCGCTCACCATCTTGGCAGCTCCCGGTCGGAAAGGAGCAAAGGATCTTGGGAAAGGAACTAGAAAGGTCGGTCTGGAAGAGCAAGCGAGCGAGCGAGGCGGAATCGCGCCTCTGGTGGCGGCCCTGGCGGCCTGGAGGACCGCTGCACAAGCACCGAGTCTAATGGTTTTTCCATAATAGAATAATGGAATGGAATGGAATGGAATGGAATGGAATGGAATGGAATAGAATAGAATAGAATAGAATAGAATAGAATAGAATAGAATAGAATAGAATAGAATAGAAGCAAGGGTCTTAAAGACTTGTCTTAAAGTTGCCAAGTTTGCAGACCTCTGGAATAGAGAATAGAGTGCAGTAGAGTGTATGAAAGTATTGTGTATTGTAAGTTTTGATAGGACACATAAATGTATATATAATGTCACAGCACTGTTTAATAACTATTGGTATTATGTATAAATGGAAAAAACTCAATAAAGTATTAATTCAAAAAAAAAAGAATCGAATAGAATTCTTTATTGGCCAAGTGTGATTGGACACACAAGATTTGTCTTGGTGCAAATGCTTTCAGTGTATATAAAAGAAAAAATATATTCGCCAAGAGTCAAGAATCATCAGGTACAACACTTAATCATAGTCATAGGATACAAATAAGCAATCAAATCATACTAGGAAACAATCAATAAAAATTGTTAGGATACAGCAACAAGGTTACAGTCATACAGTCATAAGTGGGAGGAGATGGGTGAAAGGAAGGATGGGAGGATTAATAGTAATAGTAATAGATAAGCTTTTCACTGTTATTTTGATTTTTGGATAGAAAGGCAGCACCGATGGGCTTCTGGCATTCAGGAAAGGGACAGAGAGTGCTTCCTGCAAAGGAAAGAGAAATAAAAGAATAAGTAAAATAAAAGGGTTACCTTACCTTATTGTTTTCCAAGGAATATCGCCAGTGTGGGCATAAAACCCAACCATGTTCATTCTAGTGTCCCTTGATGCAAGAATTTCAGTGCAGAAACACAACATTTTATGAGCTTAGGATAAGGATTTTATCATGTAACAACATTCTCCTTTTTCGGAGGGGTGAAAGAAGAGGAATAATGAGGCTGTGCAATGCTTTTTCTACAATTTAACACAGGGGTTTATGGGCTACCTTCATAATACTACAAAATTCATCATTAAAAAAGGATTAATATTAACAGCCTTACTAAGCAATCTACTGATAAGCTTCAAATGAGTCAAGTACTAGCTGGGATGCCAAATTTCCAGGGCCATCCAGAAATGCATAGGACCTGGAAAGAGATTTGTGGAGAAACTGTACAAAAACTTTTAGCAAATCATCAACTATATATATGTAAGATAGAATCTTCTTTCATCTGTATGTAAGATGTATTTTCATGGTGAAGAAGTTTTAGAGAAGAAAAACTTAACGTGATTATTGGTAGTAAAAATAGAATATCCAAATGTGACAACAGTCCAGAAATATGACTGTGTTGGGTTACTAAAGAAAATGTACCCTGATTTTTTAAATTATGTCGGTTCAGTTCTCCAACCCATTTTTAAAATATTTTTCCCTCAACATTGGAGGCTACTTCCCCAAATAATTTATGTGTTTTCTCTGTGACAGCCATTTCTTTAAAGAATGATAGAGATAGGAGACATTTAAATCTATAATAATATTTCTTCTACATTTTTCCCATTGAGCTCAGGAAAGAAAAGGAATTATTGTGATTTTTAAAGGTTTTACTTTTATATCGACTGTTTTATTTATTGTCCAGTCCCCATTGAGGGGCAACTATATAAATCTGATTAATAAATAAATTTGCAGGCAGAAAACAAGACTTTAATATTATGTGAAATCTATGAAGAGCTCATTTTTAAACTGACATTTCTGCAAAGCTGCGAAAATTTATGCAGTTATGGAAGTCTTGAAACGAACAGGATTTCCCACAGCCAAGACATGACAATGCAACTTGTGCTCAGGCTGAAAAAAACACAATTACAACCAATTGCATTAGCCTTGCCTGTGTGTCAACACACAACGCTGCCCTGGTCGACATTTGATCTTAACCAAATGCTGAGCGAATGTATCGATCGAACTGCATCAAGAGGACAGCAATTTGGTTTGAGAAAAAGATATATACCAATGCCACAGAAATAAAAGATATTCCCCTGGGAGTCCTTTCAAACTATTATATCGCAGTTAAGTCTAAACACCCAGATCATTTTCATGCACAGGCTATATGCTGTTCTATTTAGCTATAAAGCCAAATTGTATTTAATTCACCCCAAAATCAAGGATACCGTATGTATGTATGTATGTGTATGTATGTATGATCTCCTTGCTTAAATTCTAATTGTGACTAGACAGACAAAGGACAAAGATAGAGAAGCCAAGTGGGTTGGATGTGGAAATTAATTTTTTTATTATTCATATTTATATCCTCTTCCAGACTCAGCGTTTACAATGTTTGAGCGCAACCCAATGCGCTCAGCAATAGCCTTCATTCCATTGTATATGCCTGCTTATTACTAGCGGCATTTTTACAAAGTCAGCTTATTGCCCCAACAATCTTGGGTCCTCAATTTACCTACCCAGAGGATGGAAGGCTGAGTCTACCTTGAGCCTGGTGGGATTTGAGCCTGCACTAATTACAGGCAGCTGGAACTAAGTGCTAGGCTATTAACAGCCTGCACCACCAAGGCCCTTTATATAAATTTATAAATTTATATTTCATATTTCTTAACCTAATTCTGCTTCGAGAACTGTTATTGCAAAGTTCGATCTTCACCACGAGCAAAATTATACAAGGTTCCTCTGCAGATGCTTGAGTGCAGCGTGCCAGCCACTCACCTCTTAAGGCAACTCCATTCCAGTCCCTGATATCCGCATTCCGCTGTGGGCAAACTCAGCTGCCTGCTTGTAAAGTTCTTTCCTTTTTAGCTCTAAATTTATCCTCCCAATGGCCCACCTGGTTCCCTCCACCATTCCCATCTGCTTTTCAATGAAATGATCCCACAAAAACAGGACTCATTCCCAATTGTGCCAGAATAGAGGAAAAAGTAATTGGATACAATTGGTGTGTGTATGCATTCCAACTTGTGTGTTTGTCTGTACCAGCAAGGCAAGGATGACAGTAAACTCCCTATATTTTATGGTATTTCAACAAACCAAGTTTGGAATCTTTGGCAGGCTGGTGCCTTCAGCAATCCAGATGTTTCTTTCCCTCTTATGCTCTATATAGCTGGTCATTTGCTGGTAACCTTGAGAACACAGATAAACCCCCAAGTGGCCTCAACGACCCTCTAAAAAGATGCAAATGTCCAGCTGTCTGCAAGGAACATAAATCCTTCCATTCCCCACCATCCAGTCGGATGGAAGAAGCATCTTGGATGAGCGAAACCTCTTCAAAAGAAAAAAATCCTGAAAAAGCACCTTTTGTGTCTCAGCAACAGAGATTTTGGATTCGATTGCAGTTGTAAATTGAGGATAATCTGTACACAGATGGCAACCTTCAGATCCCCAGTCTCTTTCAACCCCCAGCCCTGAAAAATACACAAGCCTGAGGTTCTGCTGCAACGTGTTTTATTATGTGCCAAGAACTACATCACAGCTTACTCCACACAATTGTAGGAGAATGCAGTCTTGCCCGCATATGCTACAATGAGTAGACTTCACATACTGCTTCACAAGAACCCCACAAAGAGCAGCTGGAATATGCAACATGAGCTCAGCAGGAAAAAAGGA
>CM019163.1:6132419-6153608 GCA_009733165.1 Naja naja
GGGCGTTTTTAAAGTTTTTTTTTAAAAAATTATACTCCATAAGCAATGGTGTGATGGAGTGTAGTCTGGATTCCCAGGAGGGAGGGGCTCCCTCCCAAAGGTTGGAATGCCTGGAAGCAGGAAGGCTAAAGAGCCCCTCCCTAGCAGTTCACAAGCTATTATCTCTAGTTATGCAGCTATAATCTGCTTTAGTCTGGCAAGATTCTGTCTGTAGACAAACAGCAATAAAGAAACTATTCAGAAGGGACTCCAGGTGTCGTTCTTGGGGCCTGACACAGCTGCCATCTTGCCTTTCAACCCCTCCCTCCCCCATCGCTCATTAATGGCATTCCATGCTCAGCAAAACCAGAACATAGAAGGGAACTCCTCCCACCTGCTAAACATATATATGCTTTCTACCCAAAGAATTGTAAACATCTTCTTCACACCAGATTTGAGCACCAGAACTGCGGTGGTGCAGTGGTTAGAATGCAGTACTGCAGGCTAACTCACTGCTCACTCCAGGAGTTCGATTCTGACTGGCTCCAGGTTGATTCAGCCTTCCCTCCTTCCGAGGTGGGTAAAACGAGGACCCAGATTATTGGGGGCAACAGGCTGATTCTGTAAACTGCTTAGAGAGGGCTGGAAAGCACTGAAGCGGTATACGAGTCTATAAGAGCTATTGCTAAATAAGCAGTGACCCAGCATTCGGCACTTACTATTCATCTTCTCTATTTTTTCTTGGACTGCATTTTGATGGAAATTGCTGCTCTGAGAAGCGGAGCACTCATTCAGTTCCATCATCCTTTTCCGATTCGGTACCGATTTTCTCCTCTGCTTCTCCCTCTTCTTAATGCCATCTCCTTCTGGCAGCCCCAGTGATGGGTCTCCTTTTCTCTCGGCTGCCCACTTATCGGCTTCTGCAGTGAACACAGGAACCTAGTAAAAGCTCTTTTGGGAAACAAGAGGCACTAACCAAATCCAGTTAACACACACGCTGTATTCAGGATTGTCTTGTTATGAAGAGAGAAGCTTACCAAAGGCAGCCATTAGTCCACAGTCTTGCTCCACGATTTGCTTGGGAAAACTTTCTGGCCAGGATCTGGCAGGATCGCTTCTTTCTCGGTGACCTGAACAGCCACATCCTCTGTCATCACTGTGCCCTGAAAGATTAATAGCAAGTTGAGTCACCAGCAAAATTCAATGGCTGGCTAGTTCACCAGTGAGATGGAATCATGATTAGGATCATGTATTGGTTTGTGGGAATGATATGGAGGCACGAGGGAAGAGATGCTGCCCATGGAATGATCAGATAACAGGAGGAGGGGCCCTCAACTGCCTAAGGGGAAAAGGAAGAGACTGAAAAAGCACCTGCTCTAATCTATACATATAAAAGCAAAATACCACTCATGCATCATCACAAAATCTCCAGAACCAAAAAGCCTACAAACTTGAAATTTGGCACATATGTTCCTCTTGGCTTCTAGGTGCTCACTATGAAAGGATTTTTTGAAATGACCATCGGAGCATTAGTGTTTCCTATATTATCATTATTAACACGCTCTGATGCTAAGGAGGTCTACTCCCCTCTCCCCACCTGTCCAGTTAGTATATCAAGACTGTTAAAGGTGACTGTGGGAGATTTCAGACTTACATGTTAGCCCTCCCAAGTAAACCAGACAAGGAAACACAACCATGTGACTTAATTCTACTATACGGTAGGGCTGCATTAACAGAATCTTGCACAGGTGGTCCTCCACTTACAACAGTTCGAGTGACCGTTCAAAGTTATAACGGCAGTGACAAATGTCACTTATGACTGTTTTTCACAATTACAACCGTTGGAGCATCCCCATGATCATGGGCTCTAAATTCAGACGATTGGCAACGGATTCATATTTATGACCGTTGCAGGGTCCCAAGATTATGTGATCCCGTTTTGCGGCCTTCTGATGAGCAAAGTCAGTGGGGAGGCCAGATTCACTTAACAACCATGTAAGTAACAACTGCAGTGAATCACTTAACCACCGTGGCAAGAAAGGCCATAACCTGGGCCAAAACCTTAGGTCTTAGTGGTGCAGGCTGTTAAATGCCTAGCACTTAGCTCCAGCTGCCTGTAATTATTGCAGGCTCGAATCCCACCAGGCTCAAGGTTGACTCAGCCTTCCATCCTCTCGGGGTAGGTAAAGTGAGGACCCAAGATTGTTGGGGGCAATTAGCTGACCTTGTAAAAATGCCGCTTAGTAATAAGCAGGCATATACAATGGAATGAAGGCTATTGCTGAGCACATTGGGTTGTATCCCAAAAATTGTAAGCCGCCCTGAGTCTCTGGAGAAGGGCGGGATATAAATATGAATTTAAAAAAACTCACTTAACAAGTGTCTCACTTAACAACAGAAATCTGGGGCTCAATTGTCGTAATTCGAGACTACCTGTACTTCCTTTTCTTCCTGTTATGCAGCTGTGGGCGCCTCCTCCTTTTATCAGACTGTTTCCCGAGGCAGCATTTCTTCTCCTTCCTCAAAGCCATTCTCACAAATACCCTTACAGATCCAAGTCTCTGCAGGCTGCCATGCAAGGCCTCCCTAACACACGGCCCTCCAAGGGATACGGAGCAAGAGAAGGGAGAGGCCTGTACAAAGGCAGGGAGCAGAGGTGGGTATTCAGCCGGTTCTGACCAGTTCTGGAGAACCGGTAGTGGAGATTTTGAGTAGTTTGGAGAACCAGCAATTCCCACCTCTGACTGGCCCTGCCCCCATCTATTCTCCGCCTCCTGAGTCCCAGCTGATTGGTGGGTCTTCTTTGGTTGCCCTGCACAGGAGAATGGAGCTGGAAAGCAGGTTAGTGGGGTGGGGAGGGAATGGGGATTTTGCAGTATCCTTCCTTGCCATGCCCACCAAGCCACGCCCACCAAGCCATGCCACGCCCACCAAGCCATGCCCATGGAACACCACACCCACCAAGCCATGCCCACAGCTGATCAGCTGGGTCTTCTTTTGTTGCCCTGCACAGGAGAACGGAGCTGGAAAGCAGGTTAGCGGGTAGGGAGGGAATGGCGATTTTGCAGTATCCTTCCCCTGCCATGCCCAGCAAGCCACTCCCACCAAGCCATGCCCACAGAACACCACATCCACCAAGCCACACCCACAGCTGATCAGCTGGGTCTTGTTTTGTTGCCCTGCACAGGAGAACGGAGCTGGAAAGCAGGTTAGTGGGATGGGGAGGGAATGGGGATTTTGCAGTATCCTTCCCTGCCACGCCCACCAAGCCGGTAGTAAAAAATTTTTGAATCCACTGGAGGGAAGGCTGAGCGAAGAATGGAGACAATCAACCTGCAATTCTCTTTCCCCACCCCCACCCCACAACAACAACCACGCTTTCCCCTACGAGTCTGTTGTCGTTTGTTATGTCTCCACCACCACAAAGAAGAGAGGTTGACTGGGCACGTATCACCGACATCATTCCATCTCCTGGAAGAAACCAAAGGTAATCCAGGCAGTCCTTGCCTTACAAAGCAATTCATTTAGTGACCGTTCGAATGGCCCTGAAAACTAAGTGACTGATGACCGTTTTTCACACTTACGACTGTTGCAGCATCCCCAGGGTCACGTGATCAAAACTCAGGTGCTTGGCAACGGACTCGTCTTTATGACGGTTGTAGTGTCCCTGCACCACCCTTTGGGGACCTTCTGACAAAGCAACGTCAAAGCCAGACTCCTTAACAACCATGTCACTCACTTAGCAATGGGAGGGGGTTTGCTTAACAACCACGGCAAGAAAACTCGTAAAAATGGGGGCCAACTCAATGCATGTTTCCACTCCACAACGTAAACATTGAGCTCAATTGTGGTTGTCACGAGGACTACCTGCCCACGTTCACGTTGAGCCACCTGTCCGTCCTTACCTTGTAGGATGGACGTTGCGTCCCCTTCGTGTTTCATCCACCTTCGCAAAGCGCTCTGTCGGGCATCTGAGGAAGTCTTGAAGGGCTCGGGAAAGTTGGGGCCCGATTCTGTATACTGAAATGTAGAACGAAGGGTGGGGGGTTGACATGGTTAGGAACCCCACTGTCAGAGTTCCAGCAACCCTCCATTCCGCTCAATAGCTTCTCAAAGGTTCCTTTTTATTTGGATAGTAACCAGCACAACTGGGGAATCCAGAATCTGAAAGTTCCAGACTTCCTTACTATAAGTAAAAACTACAAAATCCATCCCCTGCACCCATCAATCACATCACATGGCCCAATCACCATCCGTCCCAAGTTAAGACGTCCTCTCACTTAGGCGCAACACAACCTGACCTTGAATCAGAAAAAGAATGTTATTATGTCTAACTAGATACACTCCAAGAAATTCCCCCCTCCCACTTTCCCAGGCTCAGATGTGGCAGCGTGGGAGCATCTGATCTCAATATGGTTTCCAAAGCAGACACCCATCCCATGTACCCACGTGGAAAAGAGAACCAGAACGTTGTCAGCAATTGAGAAGAAGGCCCCTTGGATCAGGGCCAGAGGTGGGTCTTCAGCAGGCTCTGACCAGCTCTGGAGAACCGGTAACGGAAATGTTGAGTAGTGCAGAGAACCAGAAAATATCACGTCTGACTAGCCCCGCCAAGCCCATCTATTCTCCGCCTCCCATTGAGTCCCAGCCGATCAGCTGGGTCTTCTTTGGTTGCCCTGCACAGGAAAATGGAGCTGGAAAGCAGGTTAATGGGATAGGGAGGCAATGGGATTTTGCAGTAACCTTCCCCCTGGAGTGGGGAGGGAATGGAGATTTTGCAGTATCCTTCCCATGCCACGCCCGCCACGCCCCACCATGCTCATAGAACTGGTAGTAAAAAAAATTTGAATCCCACCCCTGATCAGGACCAAAGTTTGTTTTACCTGCTGTTCTTCTTGTTTCCTGTCTTCGGCCTGGGTCAAGAGGAAAATTTCAGCCAGGGCTACGGCTTGGGAACTGGTCTCTGCTCCACATTCCCGGACCCATCTCTGCATCTCCGGGGGAATGACGGCCAGGAATTGCTCCAGGATGAGCATGTCCAAAATCTGGTTCTTGGTGTGTTGCTCCGGTCTGAGCCACAGATGGCAGAGGTCATGGAGCTTCTTACAGACCTCTCGGGGCCCCTTGGCGTCCTGGTAGTGGACCTGCCGGAAACACTGACGATGGACTTCCGGGCGAAGCCCCCAGTTTTCTCCACCGCTCCCCGACTTGATGGTCTCAGGTTCCCTTCCAGTTTCTGGGCCAGCTGCGTTTTGCTCATCCATGATGTTTTTGCCCCGACAGGACAGACGGCCTTCCTAGGCTGCCAATTACAGTCACCAGGGCAATGATGGCTCTGATTGATGATGGCTACCAAGTTCTGCAAAGTCAAGACCATGGAGTGTCATTGCAAAGTTGGTTCTTCTTCCGGGAGGAAAAGCATTTTCCCAGCCAAGGTTGGGTGGCTATCAAAGGAACCAGAGGAAATCCCGGTGTCAACTCATAAAACATTCCTGTGCCTGTTTTAGTAGTTGCCATTAAAAAAAAAAGGGGGGGTGAGGTGGGCAGGAAGGAAATTTGGAAGAGCAATTCCAACTCCTATCTTTAAAAGATTGTAACTAAAATACCAGTTTTTGCCCTCGAATATATTGGAGAGCATGAATGATGACACCCAGCCCGTGAAAGGTGCTCAATTGGAGAATCTGCTTTATGAGACACCCAGGGAGGAGGGGTGACTGTACATTATGCATCCCAGAGTTGGCTGCCTTCAGGGCAGTGCCAGTATGCCGCCTCTAATGAATCCTTTGAAGTTTTTTTGAAGTTTGGCTCGAGAATCATGATTTAATTCGGGCAATTGATGGAATCCTGACACCCTACTGAATGAGCCTCCCTTTTGGACATCAAATTTTTATCTTTCTGTTTTATTTATTAGGTACGTCACACAGCACTCCTTCCCAAGGATTTTGGAGGATGGAGTAAAGGGGCCCTCAGCAGTGGGAGACA
The DNA here is from genome assembly GCA_009733165.1 of Naja naja. Classification (NCBI taxonomy): domain Eukaryota; kingdom Metazoa; phylum Chordata; class Lepidosauria; order Squamata; family Elapidae; genus Naja; species Naja naja. The sequence goes on from CM019163.1 coordinate 6,138,381, forward strand.
ACAAGGCAAACTCTCAAACGTTTTATCCTATAAAAATGGGATTGTCCTACTCTTGGGAACTCTTTTAAGACTTGCGGACTTCAACTCCCAGAATTCCCCAGCCAGCATCCTCCAAAAACGTGATCCAGTTTTAACAGCAAGACCTCGCCTTAGTCCAAAACCACACAACTTCCCATCTGCCTTCACAGAGTGATTTTTCCTCTACAACAAGATTACATTCTGTTTACAACCCTTCACTTAGTGACTGTTCCTGGAGTGGTGCAGTGGCCTAGAAGCAGAACTCTCGCCTCACAATCAGGAGGCTGGGAGTTCGATCCTAGACTGAGGCAGATATTTCTCTCTCTCTGGGCACAATGAGAAGATATCAGCTGAACAAAACTCCACACTGGCAACAGGAAAGGCATCTGGCCATTAAAACACTCCGCTAGCTCCATTCAGTTGCCCAGGCTCCACCCGGCAAGGGATTATGGGGTCATTAAAAGATGATGGTGATTTAGCGACTGTTCCAGTACAATGGCACTGGGAAAAGCGACTTTATGATCCTTTTTCACATTTACAATTATTCTCATGGTCACCTGATCAAAATTTGGAGGTTTGGCAACTAGCTTATATTTATGGCGGTTGCAGTGTCCCGGGATCATGTGATTACTTCTTGCAACCTCCAATGGCCAGGTTCACTTAGTGACTGTTACTAAATCCATGCAATGATTCACTTAACAACGGTGACAAGAATAGTCATCAAATGGGGGCAAAGCTCACTTAACAACTGTCTCACTTAGCGATAGAAATTTTGGGACTTGGTTGGGGCCATATGTTGAGGACTAGCTGTAGTTCTCTGCGGGATCCAAGACAGGCTGCAGTGGGCTTCCCTTAGGCAGAAGAGCTGCAAAAACGAATGGCAGCCCACCGCCCATCCATCACCACCCCATACAAAACAGACGCCCTCTTGGGTTCCTTCCACTTGGGTTCCTTCCATGGGACATTTGCTCTTTAAAGACCCCACACACACTCACCCACCCCATGCACGAGAGAGAGGAGATGGCACCGGGGTGGTGGTGGTTTGAAACGCCCCATCCAAGGGGGGCGCCCCCCCATTACGTGCCAGGGGAAAGAGAAGGGCTGCCCTACCTGCCTTCAGTGTTCTCTCTCTCTCTCTGGTTGAACAATACCTGGATGCTGACCTACCCCTCCCTCTTTTGCCTTTGCAGAAGGAAGGAAGGAAGCGCCAGGAGAGCAGGACGAAGCCCCCTCCCCACCAGCAGATCCCGCCCTGCCTTTCTTGTTTTGCTTCTTTGTAAAGGGGGGGAAGGTAGGTTCGACCCAGGGCATCTCCCCCTCCCGGGAGAGGGAAACCCCACCACCCATCGTCTCTGCAGCGCTGGGCGACCCCCCCTCTGCAAAGCTGGAAACTCACCCTATTCCCCCCCCACAAGGGGGTCTTGCAATGCAAAGCTCCGAGCAGGGGGCGAAAAAAGGCCACTCCCCCCTTTTCCCCACCCCCCTCCCCCCCGGTTGGAAAAGGCGGAGCAGGAAGAGCCCTGGGCGGGGAGGATCGCATGCAAGGCAAGGACCCCCCCACCCTCCGTCCCTCTGCCTTCCCGCCCCAATTCGCTTCCTCTCTAGGAGGGTGGCTCGTTTCATTTAACCCTTGCAAAGCCACGAAGAGAGTTCGCCCCCTCCTCCCCCCCCACCTTTTTATTTTGTTTGCAAAGCGGCCCAGGATGCAAACATCTGGGCACCGCAGGGCGGGCGTGGCCGATGCATGGAAAGTGCAAAGACGTGCAAAGTTGCAAAGGGACCCCTCCCCTCCCCCACCCTCGGGTGCATCTTCTGCTTCTCACGGGGGGGCAATAAAAGCCCCTCCCCCCATAGCAAGATATATTTGTCATCCCCCCCCCATCCTCACTGCAGGGAGGCGCCTTGCCCCGAAAACGCGAGCGAGGCTGCGCTGCGGCACGGCCGCCCAAGGGTTAAAAACAGCGACGGCTGAGTTCCTAGAGAGGAAAGGAAAAAAGGGAAACAGGAAGGAGAAAGGGAGGGGCCTCTCTAGGAAGTAGGCGTCTCCCAGCAGATGACTTCGGGGTGGGTGGGAGAGGCGGCTGCGCGGTCGCTTTTGCAGCGTCGGAGCTGCTGCCGGTGAGCTGCGGGGCTTTTGCGGGGCAGAAGCTGCAGGGGAGGGCTGGGAAGGCGGCCCAGGAGGTGGAGGAGATCCCCAGGCTGCAGCCAGTGCGGGGAAGGGGCTTTTCAGGTTAACCCTTAATTCTTTCCAAGGGAAAATAATGGGTCTTGCAAGTAAATGAACAGATTAACCCTTGCAACGAAAGAGAAGGAACAAACTGAACATTATCAGATGTGGGGATTCTTTTATCCATGGCTAGAGGAAAAAATAGGAAATCTAGAAATAATTAGGCCAGTGAAATACAGAAAAAATACGTTAATAGAACTGAATACGTTAAGAAGAGGAATGTGACAGGAATGGAAATAACTTGTATGATCCTTATCATATAGGTATGTATACAGGTTATTTCCATTACTGTACATGTAAGGTAAGAAAAGAGAATTATTATTAAAATAATGAATATGGTTGCAAAATTTAATTATTATGGCACATGATGTTTGTATCCAGGTGACACACTGTTAAAGGAAAAATGAATGTATTTTAAATAAAATAATTTAATTAAAATAATAATAGTTTTGGTTGCTATGGGGGTGATGCATGGGAGAGGGCGGTGCGCGTGGCCTTTGAGCATGGCCAGAAAAGCCTGCAACTCACTCCTTGGTCTCCACTTTGCATAGCAATTCTGAAGGATGCGGTATGCCCAATCTTGGCCCCTTTTAAGGCCTGTGGACTTCCAACTCCCAGAATCCCCCTGCCTGGATGGCTTGGCTGGGGAATTCTGAGAGTTGAAGTCCACAGGTCTTAAAGGGGCCAAGCTTGCTCCCTCCTCCAGGGTTTAAACCAGGGCTCTCCAAGCTCGGCAACTTTAAGACTTGTGGACTTCCAGAATTCCTCAGCCAGCTTTAAGACTTTCCACAAGTCTTAAAGTTGCCAAACTTGGAGACCCCTACTTTAAATCATACAGAAAGAGAAACTGGTGTTTCTCCTGAAGATCTTTTATGTATCTTTTATGTACACTGAGAGCATTTGCACCAAGACAAATTCCTTGTGTGTCCAATCACTTTGCCAATAAAGTATTCTATTCTAAAAAAAAAAGCCGTTTCATGTTTATACGAATGCATATTTTGTAAAGCCAGTGAGCAACTTCCTTTTTCCTTTTTTAGTCACCTGCATTTTGAGAAAGTTGTGTGTTGGAGAGATGTGGATTTGCTGAACCTTGAGCAGAGTTCCTAACAGTCTAGTTATGGAAGAGAACTGTGGGATTATGAGCCCTATTGGTAAGTTTCCCTGTTGATGCTTTGCACAATCTGCTTCGTGACTTCGTATTTCTTTCTATTGGTGTACCAAAAGATTAAGTGGCATGGCTAATTAAAATGTGTGTTTTTCCTATTAATGCAATTCTGCAGTCTTTGGTTACAGTAATTGAAGGTCAGCCCCAAACATTAAAAGCACAATGAATGCAGTGATGTGTCAATGAGCATTAGATTAATAAACCCTTAAGAAACAGTAAGAACTATCATGAAATCCTAGAAATTGGGATTTAAGAAACACTTTTTCTGACATTTCTGAATTGCCCAGAAATGATATGTTAAGATAATGAAGATTTAATAGCTGACCAGCTGCTGTACTGAGGATGAATCAGCAGGGTGCTGCCACTTTAAGAAGCTGTCTATATAAGGGAGGCCATGTGAGGGTTTCTCTCTCCTATCTCCATTGTAGTTCTCATGTAGAGTTGAAGATTGCTTGCTTGCCTGGTATTTGCCTACTGCGTGTATGTGTGTATATAGTTGTCTTGTATATAAACCACTGTTAAAAAACAAAGCCTCTGCGTCCTGTGTTGTCTCACAAATAGTAGTCACATTGTAAACACTCTGACATGATACTACAATGAAGAATTGCTGCTCCATTATTTGTATTAAGAGTAAAAAATAGATACTGTAAAATTTGCCTGCCAAAACATAAGAACTTAAAGATTGACTTCATGACATCTTAAAGTTATTCTGATGGTGGAATTATTACAAAATAATGACCCCCTCATCTTCGAAATAAAAAAGACAAAACGGTGGAAAGCTCAGATGGTAGACAAATTAAAAATACTATTTTCCTGTTTTCATTACAGTGAAAACCAGCCGTTCAGTGATGATGAATAAAGAAAAGCGTGTGTTTGGACACAGAAAGAAGGAAACAAGAAAGGGACCCTCAGAGAAGGAAAACTTCTCCCTCTGTGGCCAAAAATCACCCTGGCCAGCTTGCCGGTGTGGGGAAAAACAACAAAGCGAATGAAAAGAATACCTTCCTTCAGCGCCAGAAAAGCTTCCATTCGGACTCCAACCTCATAGCTCACTGCACCAGCTACGTCAAGGAACAGCCGTTTCAATGCGAGAAGTGTGGAAGGAGTTTCAGTTTGGATACACACCTCAGCGCCCATCGACGGATGCACACAGGAGAAGCCTATAAATGCTCCCAGTGCAGCAAGAGCTTGACTTGATGGCCAGCCTCACCTGCCACCAGAGGAGCCACACAGGCGAGAAACCCTATACGTGCTCCGAGTGTGGGAAGAGCTACAGTTCCAGCACCAGCATGGCTTACCATCAAAGGACGCATCGTGGGGAGAAGCCGTACAAGTGCTTGGAATGCGGCATCGGCTTCAGCCTGAGCACAAGCCTCATCTCTCACCAGAGGATCCACACGGGGGAGAAACCCTACAAGTGCCTGGAGTGCGGCAAGAGTTTCCGGGTGAGCACGAGCCTCACCTCCCACCAGCGCATCCACACGGGGGAGAAACCCTACAAGTGCCTGGAGTGCGGCAAGAGCTTTTGCGTGAGCACGAACCTCACGTACCACCTAAGGACGCACACGGGGGAGAAGCCCTACAAGTGTTTACAGTGCGGGATCAGCTTCTGCTTGAGCACCAGCCTCACGTACCACGAAAGGATCCACACGGGGGAGAAGCCTTACAAGTGCCTGGATTGCCAGATGAGCTTCCGACGGAGCTCGGATCTCAACACCCACCAGAGGATTCACACGGGGGAAAAACCCTACCAGTGCACGGCGTGTGGAAAGAGCTTCCGGGTCAGCTCCAGCCTCACTTCCCATCAGAGGACGCACACGGGGGAGAAGCCGTACACCTGCTCGCAGTGTGGGAAGAGCTTCAGCAGAAGCACACACCTCAATGCTCATCGAAGGACCCACCGTGTGAATCCTTAGTCTGATCTCATTGAGGAACCCCACCACCCTCAAGTCCTTTGGATGTGTGGAACGAGATTAATTTGTAGTGGACCAAATGGAGCATTTAATGTTTTGGAACTAGGGTTGTTGTTTTTTTTAAAAAAACACCTATTTCCTTTTCATCTCCTTTGTCCGGATGTTTTAGTAGTTGGCTTCTGTGTCTCCCTTACTTTCGTTCTGTAAATGTTGAAGCTGGATTAAAACTTTGAATCACTTTAGTGCTGAATTGTTATACAAGGGACAAATAAAATCTTTAGGAGTATTGCCCATTGTTCCTCACATACATGCTGAAACTTACTGATTCTGTCTTTGGAGAATTCAACTGTCATTCCCATGTCACAGCTTTCCTCTCGGGTGAGTAAAGGGCTAGGAATGGTGGGAGAGGGGTCGCGATTGGTCCCATGAGATACTGCTTGCCTTAATGGGCAACTTCTGGGATGCAGGGCCATTGCACAGAATTCCGGAAAATAAAACCTGCACATCTGGAGGAAGCCAAGTAAGAAAGTGGATCCGTATCAATCGGGCTTCCGGCCTGGTTTCAGCACGGAGACGGCATTGGTCGCACTGATGGATGATCTCTGGAGGGCTCGGGACAGGGGTTTTTCCTCTGTCCTGGTCCTATTAGACCTCTTAGCGGCTTTCGATACCATCGACCATGGTATCCTTCTGCGGCGCCTCGAGGGGTTGGGTATAGGGGGCACTGTGCTTCGGTGGTTCACCTCCTACCTCTCGGGGCGATCGCAGTCAGTATTGGCGGGGGGACAGAGGTCTACCTCAAGGGTGCTCTCTTGTGGGGTCCCTCAGGGGTCGGTCGTCTCCCCCCTGCTATTTAACATCTACATGAAGCCGCTGGGTGAGATCATCCGTGGTTTTGGGGTGAGTTTCCATCAGTACGCTGATGATACTCAGCTGTACATTTCCACCCCGGACCAGATCGGTGATGCCCTCTCCCTGATGACCCAGTGTCTGGATGCGGTACGGATCTGGATGAGCGGAAACATGCTTCGCTCAACCCGGCCAAGACTGAGTGGCTGTGCATACCGCATCTCGGCCCAGTTTGGAGTGTCCATCTTTGGCCATAGGGGAGTGGTATTACCCCCTGTGGATAGGGCGGAATCTGGGGTCCTCCTGGACGTTCGGCTCCGGTTGGAGGAGCAGGTGGGGGCTGTCGCCAGGGGGCCTTTGCCCAGCTCCGTCTGGTTCGCCAGCTGCGCCCTTTTCTGGACCGAGATGCCCTCGCACGGTTACTCACGCCCTTGTTACCTCCAGACTCGACTACTGCAACGCTCTCTATTTAGGACTGCCCTTGCATACCATCCGGATTGCAGCTGGTGCAGAATGCGGCGGGTGGTGATGGGAGTTTCCGGTTCTCCCATGTTACCCCCCTCCTGCGCTGCCTTCATTGGTTGCCGGTTGCACTCCGGGTGAGATTCAAGGTCTTAGTGTTAACATACAAAGTCCTTCATGACATGGGTCCCCAATATTTAAGGGAGCGGCTCCTGCCGACATCGAATGCCAACCGCCCTGTGCGAGCACATAGGCAAGGACTCCTTGGGGTCCCATCAGCTGGCCAATGCCGGCTGGCGGTCCCCGACGACGAGCCTATTCTATAGCCCCCAGACCTCTGGAACCAACTTCCCTGGAGCTCCGTCTGGCCCCTGACCTCCGCACCTTCCGCCATGACTTGAAGACCTGGTTGTTTAACCAATCCGGGTTGTGATTTTCTGGGATGGGATGGTTTTTATAGGATAATTTTTATGGGTCAAATTTGTAGTTGTAATGGGGCTTATTTAGTTTAATCTGCTTTTAAATTATTTATTATTGTTGTTGTTTTATTTGTAAGCTGCCCGAGTCTTGGAGATGGGGGCATATAAGTCCCATTAATAAATAAATAAATAAATAATAAACTACAGTTCTAGTATAGGACCAGAGATGTTAATTTAATCTTAAGAACTATGTATTAATCTCTGATAAGATCCTCTCTATAGGTAGATGTCTGACAGTTTGTCTGGGGGGAGGATTATGAGATACGGGCACATGTTTTTGAGGCTGGGGACACAGCAGCCTTCTCCATGACCTCTGAAAATCATGGAGCACGGGCAGAGTGCCAGATTATTATAAGGAGTACCTATCTGCAAAAGAGTGGAAAAAGCATTTGGTCAGGCCGATGTTGATACTGGGGCAAAATGTTTTAACAAATCATTAAGCAGTCTGTTTGAGTGCCTTTAATGCTAAAACACCTTGCTTGACAGGAGTATTTCTCAAGAATAGAGTTCCATAATTACAATTTTATAACTTTGTTGTTGGTTTTGGCCATCGAATGCAACAGACACTGGGGTCTTTATTCTGCAAAGCATTTGATAAAGCAGGGGTGTCCAACCTGTGGCAAATTTAAAATTTGTGGACTTCAATCCTCAGAATTTTTCAGCCAGCGTGCAAAAAGCAGCCAAGAGCTTTGGGGGAACCCCACAGATTCTAAAATCTATGAATATAGGATTGGCTTGGTAGTGGCCTGCTGCATTATATCTAACCAATACTGACTTAATCAACAAATCAAAGTTAACACAAACACTGCTTTAGCAGATACAGGAATGCAACCAAATTCTTATACGATTGTACAACACTTAGTTGGAAATGATACAAGTCAAGGTGTTGTTTCTATATATTTATTGTAAAAGTGACAATACGGAAATGGCTTTAGATGGCACCTCTTGGAGTTTTGAAGTTCATCCCTACGGTAGGCTGTGTGACCTGCAGGTTGGACAGGCTGCCAAAGTCCTGCGAATAGAAGAGCCAAGATGCACTAAGCAGATTGCTGGGCAAGAGCTGAAAAAGGCATCTTTTCATTCAGGCTAAATTATCTACTTGAAACCAGTTGGGTGATCTTTGAGGCTCAATTTCCTTGGTGCGTGAAAATCAATTGCAATCCTCAGGCATTCCCCCAAGTGTTCTAGTGATTTGCCAAGAAGTTATCTGCCTGGCTTTTAAACACCATACTAATAATATTGCCTGCCCCACACCCAACCTTTCAGAACTTACTACCAAGTGGGGTGACTTTTTTGGGAGGATAGGGCGGAGGGCATCTTTATGTCTTGACTCCTGATGGATAAATTCATGCAGTTTTATGGGTAACGTTTTTGGAAGTGGTTTGCCATTTTCTTCTTCCTAAGTGTCGAGGGGGCTGGCAACCCCTTCCAGCTAGCTTCATGCCTAGGTAGAACTAGAACTCAGTCTCCCAGCTTATACCCCGAAGTCCCTAACTACCCTAACCTCCCCACCACACTGAGTCTCCTGGCTATTTTATTTTTGCTTGACTTTCAGACCCTTACAGCAACAGCTAATGTTTAAAATACCCAGCCACTTGGTTATAGAAAAGCAATCATGTGGGCAGCCATGCCAATGCCCTACTCACCAGTAGCTTCAACATTTCCTTGGTATCTGGATCCACTTCAATGATCTCCTGATCCAGGGCAGAGACCTGAAGAAGAAGAAAAAGGAACCGATTGGCTTGGTTGTAACAGAGGCCCAAGAATTATGAGTCAAAACACTGCAATTGTGTGATGTATATATTTATCATAAACCCCCTTCCTGCAGGCAGCCTGAGATTGTCAGCAAGATGCTTCAAGAAATGGAGTTAAAGCATCAGCAAAAACTCTATGCAGATACTATTGTGGCACATTTACAGCCTTCCCTAACCTGTTACCCTCCGGATATTCTGGAGACCATGTCCAGGAACATCAATTTGGTACCAACAGTCCTGATGGACAGGAATGATAAGGTTCCGAATCATAAAACTTTTGGAAGAGGGAAATTTGTTGAGGAAGGCTGACGCACGTACATCAGAATAAATATATTCATAAAAACTACTGTTACAGAGCGAAGCACTGGGCATCAAATACAAACAGATCCTCAACAAGATTATATATTCATTTGGTGTATCCTTTATTCTCAGATATTCTAACCTGTAAAACTTTAAGAATTTAAGAAAATGTACCTATAGGTAGTAACTATAGGGCCTTGGTGGTACAGGCTGTTAAACACCTAGCACTTAGCTCCAGCTGCCTGCAATTAGTGCAGGCTTGAATCCCACCAGGCCCAAGGTTGACTCAGCCTTCCATCCTCTCAGGGTAGGTAAATTGAGGGCCCAAGATTGTTGGGGCAATAAGCTAATTTTGTAAAAATGCCGCTTAGTAATAAGCAGGCATATACAATGGAAGGAAGGCTATTGCTCAGCGCATTGGGTTGTATCCCAAAATTGTAAGCCGCCCTGAGTCTTGGAGAAGGGCGCATATAAATGTAATTAAAAAAACAACAACTGCAAATACTTTTTAATAATTCTGGAGCCCCAAATTTAGAAACTTAATATAATAGCGTTTCCACCACTGACTGAAATTTGGGGTCTCAGAGATCATGCAAAATACTTCTCATGGAAGCTGCTCAAAAGGAAATTTTCTGCCCACATTTGCCAAACTAGGTTGCAAATAGAAAGCATTACGGCTCTTCTCCCACTTAAATATTATTACAGGGAGAAAAAATGACCTCCAACTTTTAGTCACTCAGGAACAGCAAAAGAAAAAAACAAACTTCCAGATAAAAAATAGCCACTTCAGTTAGACCATTTCCTAAATATATCCAAGGAATGAGGACAGCACTATTCAGGTAGATAAGTAATCCAAAATATCTTCTGGGCATCTAACTTTATTCTTTAAAAATTATTTTATTTAAAAATAAAATTATGTATTGATCTAAATTATTACAGATTTTTTTTTTAACTTCCTGTCATTTTGTTCATTATCCTAATTTTAATCTTAACAAAACCAGAGAAAACCAGCTTGGCTATTTTTCTTTTTCCCAATAAATTTTTATTGTTTTCCACCAGTACAAATCTTAGTTAGATTTTCAACAGCTTTTGCATCAACATAAAATATTATTTTACATTTCCACCACCTATTCGTACATATCATTAATACATATTACCTTTATTTATATTTACTATTATTGTCTATTTTTAACCCTTTTAACTATTTATTTACATGTTATGCATTACTCTCTTGAGAATTCTCTTATATAGTTATCTTTTCTAATTCTTGTCTCTCTTTTCTAGCCACATGTACCATCATCTATGCCAAACTGAGTAGTATGCTATTTTTCTACAGGGCTAAACAACTACAGCTTTAGCCAGGGTCCTACCAGAGCAAGCCTATTGTTTTGTAAATCATCAGAACAGAAAGAAATCAAGACTATATGAACAATGTTTTACACGTCTTTCTGTCAAGAGATAAGCCACGCAGAAAGACAACTGCATTGTTTTGGAACACAACAGAATACAGTACAAGAATGCCCTTAACGTTCATGAGGGAAACAGCAATCAAAACCATGACTCCCAAAACCAAGTATGAAGGAAGTGTCGGGGGCTACTGGGCTAAATGAAAACCGTGTCTGAAAAGCTCAGTGTTCGGGGGATGGCAAGAGGCTCCACAAACATGGGAAATGCTTCCAGGCATCCTCTGCCTGCACTATCAATGACAAAGGCCGCAAGTGAAGGCCTCCCACCTTTCGAATTGCAGGCTCAGTTCATGTTCCCTCCTGGAGACAGATAGGCAGGACAAAAAAAAACCCCGCAACCTCTGCATTCTTGACTTGAAACCATGATGGAGCCCCAAATTTTTGTTGTCACATTTTACAACCTTTCTTGCCAGAGTTAAGTGAATCAGTGCAGTTAAATTAGTGACATATGAATCTGCCTTCCTGTTGACTTTGCTTGTCAGAAGGTTGCAAAAGGGGATCACGTGACCCCAGGACGCTGCGACCGTCGTAAATAAGTGTCAGTTGCCAAGTGGCTGAAATTTTGATCACGTAACCACGGGGATTGTGTAACAGTCGTTAAGTGTGAAAAACAGTGATAAAAGTCTCTTTTTAGCATGCTGCTGTTAACTTATAATGGTCACTAAACAAGCTGCCATTAAGTCAAGGACTACCTGTATTTCCCTGACCTAATGCTAGGCCCCATTCACACAGGCAGCCACAGTTCCTAAAATGGATTTGGTTCATATATCGTTCTTCTAAAATAGGGGTCCCCAAACTTGGCAATTTTAAGATTTGTGGACTTTCAACTCCCAGCATTTTCCAGTCAGCCATGCCTTCCCCATGAAGTCCACATTGGGGAATTCTGGGAGTTGAGGTCCACAAGTCTTAAAGTTGCCAAGTTTGGGACCCCTGATTTAAACTCACCCTTCACATTACAGATGGCAAGGAAAGTATGACTTCAAGCCAGCTGAGTGATTCTGAGCCCAGACTGTTCCTAAACGGAACAAGTCACTCCTAAATCCACAATAGATTTTATTAATTCACAGTAACGATTTGAATCCCAATTTATTGAGCAGAAAAAAAGTTTTATCAGGAAAGATTACAGACAACCCATGAACTACATTTTGCTAAGATGACTTCACATATTTCAGAGACACTTCTTGCCACGCAAAATTGACTAGGCCTGAATATGCTTTTTTAATTTAAGACATGAAACTTCTATGAAACTCATCCAAGACATAAAACTTACCTCTGGGACATAGTTATCCCTTCTTTCTCTTTCCTCTTCTTGTAGTTTGATAGAGATACCTCTGACTGGACCTCTTTGAATGCGTTTCATCAGATGGGTGACATACCTGTGGGGAAGAACAGGGGTTTTTAGTATATTTCACTATGATTTTCCACCCCTACAAACGATCAGGCAAAAATCTCAGTAAATTCTGAACCGACTCAACAAAACTTAGCCTTGAAAGTTTCAAGTATAGGGAAATGCCAAACTGGAACAAAGTTATGATATCTGTTCAAACTACACAGTTTTCAGTAATGTCTGAAAAGCTCAGGGTTTGGTAGGAATTAAAGGAATCCTCCAAACACGGGAAATGCTCTCAAGGACGTTTTTCCTGCATTATCAATGACCAGGCCACAAATAAGACCAAAATCACTTTCGATGCAGGTTCTGCCAATGAGCAGAATCCAGATTTCGAATGACCACGTGAGAATTCGCACAAAGCCCCATCGGCAACAATTCCTACCCAGCGATTTTGTTCCGCAGTTTCTTGCTAGGGATGATGGCGATCTCCTCACACACTCGCTTGTTTGTGTGGAAGTCATTTCCAAGCGAGTAGTATTTTTCAATGATCACCCGTGCCGCTTTTTTCACCGTCTTGGTACGGACACGCCCCTAAGGAGAGCCAAAGAAACAAATGAATCAGCATGTTGAGGAATGAAGGAAGCCGTTCTAATTTTGCAAGCCCCTGAGAAATTTGAAAACCAGGGATGACCACACCGGTGATCTCCAAGCTGCATCTCCCCTTGAAAAGTACGTCCTTGGGAATAAAAAAAAGCGTCAGAAATTCTGCTTTTGTGGATGACAAGCTGGATGAGGACCCAAGATTGTTGGGGGCAATTAGCTGACCTTGTAAAAATGCCGCTTAGTAATAAGCAGGCATATACAATGGAATGAAGGTTATTGCTGAGCACATTGGGTTGTGGTCCGAACATTGTAAGCCGCCCTGAGTCTCCGGAGAAGGTCGGCATATAAATGTAATTAAAAAATATATATATAGTGTTTCTTTCCTAAGAAAGTCTGTGATTTTTAGGAAAAAAAAATTTTTCCCCTAAAGTCCTGATGAGTCAATACGAAATGCTTGCATCTACCTGTTCGTCTTTTGGCTGTATTATTTAAATTATTAAATGAGACTAACTGTTTTAAATTTTTCCATGTGTTTTGAATCCCACCTGTACCTGACGACGGAGTTCACCCGCTGCACTAAATCGTGATGGGATTGGATTGCTTTTGGCTACAAACTACAGTTTTTAAGGCTGAATACAATACACGATCCCAAAGCCAGGGAAAGTTGAGAAAGAAACAAGTTAAAAATTCTGCTTTTATCCCCCAAGCCATATAAACAGAGTTAGGCAACCTGGCATTACCATTCACACGGTGGCAAGCGAGGCTGGAAAAGGCAGGTGTGTTAAGTCCAAAACGACCAAGGTTTATTAATTAACCAGTAAAATAGTTTGCCTTCAGACATTGTATGTGCTTCATTACCAGAGGTTTTAAGAAGAGACTGGAAAGTCACTTGTCGTAAGTGGTATAGGATCTCTTGCTTGAGCGGGTGGGGCGGGGTTGGACTAGACGACCTTCAAGGCCCCTTCCAGCTCTACTCTTGATTCCATTTACCGTTTCACCCTGCGGGTGAATATCCCACGGCAAAGAGTCAGAGCTAGCCGACCATCCTCCCATGTGGACGCATCAGTTCGATGGGAAGGAATCTCTACCTGTTGGATCTCTGCCTGCCAGGCAGCAAAAGCGGGGTGGAGGGAGAAGACAGGTGGGCCCAAAACCATTTTATTTTATTTAGTTTAGCTTAGTTTGTCAAGCATGTATGAGAAAACAAGTATAAGTGGGAACATAACATATAAACATAGAAGTATAAACGGGTCTAAGTAGATACATAATCAAGGATGAGTACGAATAAATGAGAATAGGAGGATAGGAACCCAAACGGAGGCGGAGGAAGACCCCCGCCCCTCACAGTCCCAGATCGGACCCCTTAAAGCCCCCAGAGCCCGTCCGGCCTAGCTGCTCCCGCGCAGCCTCCACGACCGCAGCCATTACTGCGGCTGGGGGAAAAAATATGGGGCGCCCTCCTCATCCCCATGGAACAGGCCAGGCCGCCCGTTAGGAATGATTCTACCGACAGGCCTACCGACGCCTCCCCCGGGCGCCCCCCATTTCCCTCCCAGCGCCGCCGCCGCCACGGATGGCCCCGGATTGCTTCGTCCCCCCGCTCACCATCTTGGCAGCTCCCGGTCGGAAAGGGAGCAAAGGATCTTGGGAAAGGAACTAGAAAGGTCGGTCTGGAAGAGCAAGCGAGCGAGCGAGGCGGAATCGCGCCTCTGGTGGCGGCCCCTGGCGGCCTGGAGGACCGCTGCACAAGCACCGAGTCCAATGGGTTTTTTTCCATAATAGAATAGGGAATGGAATGGAATGGAATGGAATGGAATGGAATGGAATGGAATAGAATAGAATAGAATAGAATAGAATAGAATAGAATAGAATAGAATAGAATAGAATAGAAGCAAGGGTCTTAAAGACTTGTCTTAAAGTTGCCAAGTTTGCAGACCTCTGGAATAGAGAATAGAGTGCAGTAGAGTGTATGAAAGTATTGTGTATTGTAAGTTTTGATAGGACACATAAATGTATATATAATGTCACAGCACTGTTTAATAACTATTGGTATTATGTATAAATGGAAAAAACTCAATAAAGTATTAATTCAAAAAAAAGAATCGAATAGAATTCTTTATTGGCCAAGTGTGATTGGACACACAGGAATTTGTCTTGGTGCAAATGCTTTCAGTGTATATAAAAGAAAAATATATTCGCCAAGAGTCAAGAATCATCAGGTACAACACTTAATCATAGTCATAGGTACAAATAAGCAATCAAATCATACTAGGAAACAATCAATAAAAATTGTTAGGATACAGCAACAAGGTTACAGTCATACAGTCATAAGTGGGAGGAGATGGGTGAAAGGAAGGATGGGAGGATTAATAGTAATAGTAATAGATAAGCTTTCACTGTTGTTTTGATTTTGGATAGAAAGGCAGCACCGATGGGCTTCTGGCATTCAGGAAAGGGGCAGAGTGCTTCCTGCAAAGGAAAGAGAAATAAAAGAATAAGTAAAATAAAAGGGTTACCTTACCTTATTGTTTTCAAGGAATAGCCAGTGTGGGCATAAAACCCAACCATGTTCATTCTAGTGTCCCTTGATGCAAGAATTTCAGTGCAGAAACACAACATTTTATGAGCTTAGGATAAGGATTTTATCATGTAACAACATTCT
>CM019163.1:6154608-6165155 GCA_009733165.1 Naja naja
ATGACCTCTGAAAATCATGGAGCACGGGCAGAGTGCCAGATTATTATAAGCCTATCTGCAAAAGTGGAAAAAGCATTTGGTCAGGCGATGTTGATACTGGGGCAAAATGTTTTAACAAATCATTAAGCAGTCTGTTTGAGTGCCTTTAATGCTAAAACACCTTGCTTGACAGGAGTATTTCTCAAGAATAGAGAGTTCCATAATTACAATTTTATAACTTTGTTGTTGGTTTTGGCCATCGGAATGCAACAGACACTGGGGGTCTTTATTCTGCAAAGCATTTGATAAAGCAGGGGTGTCCAACCTGTGGCAAATTTAAAATTTGTGGACTTCAATCCTCAGAATTTTTCAGCCAGCGTGCAAAAAGCAGCCAAGAGCTTTGGGGGAACCCCACAGATTCTAAAATCTATGAATATAGGATTGGCTTGGTAGTGGCCTGCTGCATTATATCTAACCAATACTGACTTAATCAACAAATCAAAGTTAACACAAACACTGCTTTAGCAGATACAGGAATGCAATTCAAATCTTGATTGTACAACACTTAGTTGGAAGATACAAGTCAAGGTGTTGTATATAAAAAACAATAGGAAATGGCTTTAGATGGCACCTCTTGGAGTTTTGAAGTTCATCCCTACGGTAGGCTGTGTGACCTGCAGGTTGGACAGGCTGCCAAAGTCCTCTTAAGAAGAGCCAAGATGCACTAAGCAGATTGCTGGGCAAGAGCTGAAAAAGGCATCTTTTCATTCAGGCTAAATTATCTACTTGAAGTTGGGTGATCTTTGAGGCTCAATTTCCTTGAATGCAATTGAAAATCAATTGCAATCCTCAGGCATTCCCAAGTGTTCTAGTGATTTGCCAAGTTATCTGCTGGCTTTTAAACACCATACTAATAATATTGCCTGCCCCACACCCAACCTTTCAGAACTTACTACCAAGTGGGGTGACTTTTTGGGGAGGATAGGCGGAGGGCATCTTTATGTCTTGACTCCTGATGGATAAATTCATGCAGTTTTATGGGTAACGCGTTTTGGAAGTGGTTTGCCATTTTCTTCTTCCTAAGTGGGGGCTGGCAACCCCTTCCAGCTAGCTTCATGCCTAGAGAACTAGAACTTTGAGGTCCCTAACCACCCTAACCTCCCCACCACAGAGTCTCCTGGCTATTTTTTTTTGCTACCCTTACAGCAACAGCTAATGTTTAAAATACCCAGCCACTTGGTTATAGAAAAGCAATCATGTGGGCAGCCATGCCAATGCCCTACTCACCAGTAGCTTCAACATTTCCTTGGTATCTGGATCCACTTCAATGATCTCCTGATCCAGGAGAGACCTGAAGAAGAAGAAAAAGAACCGATTGGCTTGGTTGTAACAGAGGCCCAAGAATTATGAGTCAAAACACTGCAATTGTGTGATGTATATATTTATCATAAACCCCCTTCCTGCAGGCAGCCTGAGATTGTCAGCAAGATGCTTCAAGAAATGGAGTTAAAGCATCAGCAAAAACTCTATGCAGATTTATTAATGGCACATATTCTGGAGACCATGTCCAGGAACATCAATTTGGTGGGAATGATGGGTTCAATCATAAAACTTTGGAAGAAATTTGTTGAGGAAGGCTGACCTGCATTTCATCAGTATATATTCATAAAAACTACTGTTACATGAAGCACTGGGCATCAAATACAAACAGATCCTCAACAAGATTATATATTCATTTGGTGTATCCTTTATTCTCAGATATTCTAACCTGTAAAACTTTAAGAATTTAAGAAAATGTACCTATAGGTAGTAACTATAGGGCCTTGGTGGTACAGGCTGTTATTAGCACTTAGCTCCAGCTGCCTGCCTGCAGGCTTGAATCCCCCACTCAGCCTTCCATCCTCTCAGGTAAATTTGGGGGCAATAAGCTAATTTTGTAAAATGCCGCAGTAATAAGCAGGCATATACAGTGGAAGGAAGGCTATTGCTCAAGCATTGGGTTGTATCCCAAAATTGTAAGCCGCTGAGTCTTGAGATATAAATGTAAATTAAAAAAAAACAACAACTGCAAATACTTTTTAATAATTCTGGAGCCCCAAATTTAGAAACTTAATATAATAGCGTTTCCACCACTGACTGAAATTTGGGGTCTCAGAGATCATGCAAAATACTTCTCATGGAAGCTGCTCAAAAGGAAATTTTCTGCCCACATTTGCCAAACTAGGTTGCAAATAGAAAGCATTCGGCTCTTCTCCCACTTAAATATTATTACAGGGAGAAAAAATGACCTCCAACTTTTAGTCACTCAGGAACAGCAAAAGAAAAACAAACTTCCAGATAAAAATAGCCACTTCAGTTAGACCATTTCCTAAATATATCCAAGGAATGAGGACAGCACTATTCAGGTAGATCCAAAATATCTTCTGGGCATCTAACTTTATTCTTTAAAATTATTTTATTTAAAAATAAAATTATGTATTGATCTAAATTATTACAGATTTTTTTTTAACTTCCTGTCATTTTTGTTCATTATCCTAATTTTAATCTTAACAAAACCAGAGAAAACCAGCTTGGCTATTTTTCTTTCCCAATAAATTTTATTGTTTTCCACCAGTACAAATCTTAGTTAGATTTTCAACAGCTTTTGCATCAACATAAAATATTATTTTACATTTCCACCACCTATTCGTACATATCATTAATACATATTACCTTTATTTATATTTACTATTATTGTCTATTTTAACCCTTTTAACTATTTATTTACATGTTATGCATTACTCTCTTGAGAATTCTCTTATATAGTTATCTTTTCTAATTCTTGTCTCTCTTTTCTAGCCACATGTACCATCATCTATGCCAAACTGAGTAGTATGCTATTTTTCTACAGGGCTAAACAACTACAGCTTTAGCCAGGGTCCTACCAGAGCCTATTGTTTTGTAAATCATCAGAACAGAAAGAAATCAAGACTATATGAACAATGTTTTACACCGTCTTTCAAGAGATAATGCATTGCATTTTTGGAACACAACAGAATACAGTACAAGAATGCCCTTAACGTTCATGAGGGAAACAGCAATCAAAACCATGACTCCCAAAACCAAGTATGAAGGAAGTGTCGGGGCTACTGGGCTAAATGAAAAACCGTGTCTGAAAAGCTCAGTGTTGAAGGGGATGGCAAGAGGCTCCACAAACATGGGAAATGCTTCCAGGCATCCTCTGCCTGCACTATCAAAGGCAAAGTGAAGGCCTCCCACCTTTTCATGTTCCCTCCTGGAGACAGATAGGCAGGACAAAAAAACCCCCAACCTCTGCATTCTTGACTTGAAACCATGATGGAGCCCCAAATTTTTGTTGTCACATTTTACAACCTTTCTTGCCAGAGTTAAGTGAATCAGTGCAGTTAAATTAGTGACATATGAATCTGCCTTCACTTTGCTTGTCAGAAGGTTGCAAAGGGATCCGCGTGACCCCAGGCGATTTCGACGATGAAATGCCAAGTGGCTGAAATTTTGATCACGTAACCGGGGATTGTGTAACAGTCGTTAAGTGTGAAAAACAGTGATAAAAGTCTCTTTTTAGCATGCTGCTGTTAACTTATAATGGTCACTAAACAAGCTGCCATTAAGTCAAGGACTACCTGTATTTCCCTGACCTAATGCTAGGCCCCATTCACACAGGCAGCCACAGTTCCTAAAATGGATTTGGTTCATATATCGTTCTTCTAATGCTTTAAATCAGGGGTCCCCAAACTTGGCAATTTTAAGATTTGTGGACTTTCAACTCCCAGCATTTTCCAGTCAGCCATGCCTTCCCCATGAAGTCCACATTGGGGAATTCTGGGAGTTGAGGTCCACAAGTCTTAAAGTTGCCAAGTTTGGGGACCCCTGATTTAAACTCACCCCTTCACATTACAGATGGCAAGGAAAGTATGACTTCAAGCCAGCTGAGTGATTCTGAGCCCAGACTGTTCCTAAACGGAACAAGTCACTCCTAAATCCACAATAGATTTTATTAATTCACAGTAACGATTTGAATCCCAATTTATTGAGCAGAAAAAAAAAGTTTTATCAGGAAAGATTACAGACAACCCATGAACTACATTTTGCTAAGATGACTTCACATATTTCAGAGACACTTCTTGCCACGCAAACTAGGCCTGAATATGCTTTTTTTTTTTTAATTTAAGACATGAAACTTCTATGAAACTCATCCAAGACATAAAACTTACCTCTGGGACATAGTTATCCCTTCTTTCTCTTTCCTCTTCTTGTAGTTTGATAGAGATACCTCTGACTGGACCTCTTTGAATCGTTTCATCAGATGGGTGACATACCTGTGGGGAAGAACAGGGGTTTTTTTTAGTATATTTCACTATGATTTTCCACCCCCTACAAACGATCAGGCAAAAATCTCAGTAAATTCTGAACCGACTCAACAAAACTTAGCCTTGAAAGTTTCAAGTAGGGAAATGCCAAACTGGAACAAAGTTATGATATCTGTTCAAACTACACAGTTTTCAGTAATGTCTGAAAAGCTCAGGGTTTGGTAGGAATTAAAGAATCCTCCAAACACGGAAATGCTCTCAAGGGCGTTTTCCTGCATTATCAATGACCAGGCCACAAATAAGACCAAAATCACTTTCGATGCAGGTTCTGCCAATGAGCAGAATCAGATTTGAATGACCGACCGCGTTCGGCACAAAGCCCCATCGGCAACAATTCCTACCCAGCGTTTTTGTTCGCAGTTTCTTGCTAGGGATGATGGCGATCTCCTCACACACTCGCTTGTTTGTGTGGAAGTCATTTCCAAGGCGAGTGTAGTATTTTCAATGATCACCGTGCGCTTTTTCACGTCTTGGTAGCGGACTCAAGGAGAGCCAAAGAAACAAATGAATCAGCATGTTGAGGAATGAAGGAAGCCGTTCTAATTTTGCAAGCCCCTGAGAAATTTGAAAACCAGGGATGACCACACCGGTGATCTCATCTCCCTTGAAAAGTGCGTCCTTGGGAATAAAAAGCGTCAGAAATTCTGCTTTTGTGGATGACAAGCTGGATGAGGACCCAAGATTGTTGGGGGCAATTAGTGACCTTGTAAAAATGTAGTAATAAGCAGCAGGCATATACAATGGAATGAAGGTTATTGCTGAGCACATTGGGTTGTGGTCCATTATTGCCGCCCTGAGTCTCGGAGAAGGCATATAAATGTAATTAAAAATATATATATAGTGTTTCTTTCCTAAGAAAGTCTGTGATTTTTAGAAAACAAATTTTTTCCCCTGAAGTCCTGATGAGTCAATACGAAATGCTTGCATCTACCTGTAGTTCATTTTGGCTGTATTATTTAAATTATTAAATGAGACTAACTGTTTTAAATTTTTCATGTGTTTTGAATCCCACCTGTACCTGGACGACGGAGTTCACCAGCTGCACTAAATCGTGATGGGATTGGATTGCTTTTGGCTACAAACTACAGTTTTAAGGCTGAATACAATACGATCCCAAAGCCAGGGAAAGTTGAGAGAAAAAAGTTAAAAATTCTGCTTTTATCCCCAAGCCATATAAACAGAGTTAGGCAACCTGGCATTACCATTCACACGGTGGCAAGCGAGGCTGGAAAAGGCAGGTGTGTTAAGTCCAAAACGACCAAGGTTTATTAATTAACCAGTAAAATAGTTTGCCTTCAGACATTGTATGTGCTTCATTACCAGAGGTTTTAAGAAGAGACTGGAAAGTCACTTGTCGTAAGTGGTATAGGATCTCTTGCTTGAGCGGGTGGGGCGGGGGGGGTTGGACTAGACGACCTTCAAGGCCCCTTCCAGCTCTACTCTTGATTCCATTTACCGTTTCACCCTGCGGGCGAATATCCCACGGCAAAGAGTCAGAGCTAGCCGACCATCCTCCCATGTGGACGCATCAGTTCGATGGAAGGAATCTCTCTGTTGGATCTCTGCCTGCCAGGCAGCAAAAGCAGGGTGGAGGGAGAAGACAGGTGGGCCCAAAACCATTTTATTTTATTTAGTTTAGCTTAGTTTGTCAAGCATGTATGAGAAAACAAGTATAAGTGGGAACATAACATATAAACATAGAAGTATAAACGGGTCTAAGTAGATACATAATCAGATGAGTACGAATAAATGAGAATAGGAGGATAGGGAAGGCGCGTGGTGCATGCCTCAAACGGAGGCGGAGGAAGACCCCCGCCCCTCACAGTCCCAGATCGGACCCCTTAAAGCCCCAGAGCCCGTCCGGCCTAGCTGCTCCCCGCAGCCTCCACGACCGCAGCCATTACTGCGGCTGGGGAAAAAATATGGGCGCCCTCCTCATCCCCATGGAACAGGCCAGGCCGCCCGTTAGGAACGATTCTACCGACAGGCCTACCGACGCCTCCCCGGGCGCCCCCATTTCCCTCCCAGCGCCGCCGCCGCCGCGGATGGCCCCGGATTGCTTCGCCCCGCTCACCATCTTGGCAGCTCCCGGTCGGAAGGGAGCAAAGGATCTTGGGAAAGGAACTAGAAAGGTCGGTCTGGGCAAGCGAGCGAGCGAGGCGGAATCGCGCCTCTGGTGGCGGCCTGGCGGCCTGGAGGACCGCTGCACAAGCACCGAGTCTAATGGGTTTTTTTCCATAATAGAATAAGAAATAGAATAGAATAGAATAGAATAGAATAGAATAGAATAGAATAGAATAGAATAGAATAGAATAGAATAGAATAGAGCAGGGTCTTAAAGACTTGTCTTAAAAGTTGCCAAGTTTGCAGACCTCTGGAATAGAAAGAGGTAGAGTACAGTAGAGTGTATGAGATATTGTGTGTTGTAAGTTTTGATAGGACACATAAATGTATATATAATGTCACAGCACTGTTTAATAACTATTGGTATTATGTATAAATGGAAAAAAACTCAATAAAGTATTAATTCAAAAAAAAAGAATCGAATAGAATTCTTTATTGGCCAAGTGTGATTGGACACACAAGGAGTTTGTCTTGGTGCAAATGCTTTCAGTGTATATAAAAAAAAATATATTCGCCAAGAGTCAAGAATCATCAGGTACAACACTTAATCATAGTCATAGGATACAAATAAGCAATCAAATAGGAAACAATCAATAAAATTGTTAGGATACAGCAACAAGGTTACAGTCATACAGTCATAAGTGGGAGGAGATGGGTGAAAGGAAGGATGGGAGGATTAATAGTAATAGTAATAGATAAGCTTTTCACTGTTATTTTGATTTTGGATAGAAAGGCAGCACCGATGGGCTTCTGGCATTCAGGAAAGGGCAGAGAGTGCTTATTGTTTTCCAAGAATATGTGTGGGCATAAACCCAACCATGTTCATTCTAGTGTCCCTTGATGCAAGAATTTCAGTGCAGAAACACAACATTTTATGAGCTCAGGGTAAGGATTTTATCATGTAACAACATTCTCCTTTTTCGGAGGGGTGAAAGAAGAGGAATAATGAGGCTGTGCAATGCTTTTTCTACAATTTAACACAGGGGTTTATGGGCTACCTTCATAATACTACAAAATTCATCATTAAAAAATAATTAATATTAACAGCCTTACTAAGCAATCTACCGATAAGCTTCAAATAAGTCAAGTACTAGGTGGGATGCCAAATTTCCAGGGCCATCCAGAAATGCATAGGATCTGGAGAGAGATTTGTGGAGAAACTGTACAAAAACTTTTAGCAAATCATCAACTATATATATGTAAGATAGAATCTTCTTTCATCTGTATGTAAGATGTATTTTCATGGTGAAGAAGTTTTAGAGAAGAAAAACTTAACGTGATTATTGGTAGTAAAAATAGAATATCCAAATGTGACAACAGTCCAGAAATATGACTGTGTTGGGTTACTAAAGAAAATGTACCCTGATTTTTTAAATTATGTCCGGTTCAGTTCTCCAACCCATTTTTTAAAATATTTTTCCCTCAACATTGGAGGTTCCTTCCCCAAATAATTTATAATGTGTTTTCTCTGTGACAGCCATTTCTTTAAAGAATGATAGAGATAGGAGACATTTAAATCTATAATAATATTTCTTCTACATTTTTTCCCATTGAGCTCAGGAAAGAAAAGGAATTATTGTGATTTTTAAAGGTTTTTACTTTTATATCGACTGTTTTATTTATTGTCCAGTCCCCATTGAGGGGGAGATGGGCAACTATATAAATCTGATTAATAAATAAATTTGCAGGCAGAAAACAAGACTTTAATATTATGTGAAATCTATGAAGAGCTCATTTTTTTAAACTGACATTTCTGCAAAGCTGCGAAAATTATGCAGTTATGGAAGTCTTGAAACGAACAGGATTTCCCACAGCCAAGACATGACAATGCAACTTGTGCTCAGGCTGAAAAAAACACAATTACAACCAATTGCATTAGCCTTGCCTGTGTGTCAACACAATAAACACTGCCCTGGTCTCGACATTTGATCTTAACCAAAGGCTGAGCGAATGTATCGATCGAACTGCATCAAGAGGACAGCAATTTGGTTTGAGAAAAAGATATATACCAATGCCACAGAAATAAAAGATATTCCCCTGGGAGTCCTTTCAAACTATTATCGCAAGCTTAAGTCTAAACACCCAGATCATTTTCATGCACAGGCTATATGCTGTTCTATTTAGCTATAAAGCCAAATTGTATTTAATTCACCCCAAAATCAAAGATACCGTATGTATGTATGTATGTATGTATGATCTCCTTGCTTAGAAATGGGAATTCTAATTGTGACTAGACAGACAAAGGACAAAGATAGTATGAGAAGCCAAGTGGGTTGGATGTGGAAATTAATTTTTTTTATTATTCATATTTATATCCCGCCCTTCTCCAGACTCAGGGCGGCTTACAATGTTTGGAGCGCAACCCAATGCGCTCAGCAATAGCCTTCATTCCATTGTATATGCCTGCTTATTACTAAGCGGCATTTTTACAAAGTCAGCTTATTGCCCCCAACAATCTTGGGTCCTCAATTTACCTACCCAGAGAGGATGGAAGGCTGAGTCTACCTTGAGCCTGGTGGGATTTGAGCCTGCACTAATTACAGGCAGCTGGAACTAAGTGCTAGGCTATTAACAGCCTGCACCACCAAGGCCCTTTATATAAATTTATAAATTTATATTTCATATTTCTTAACCTAATCTGCTTGAGAACTGTTATTGCAAAGTTCGATCTTCACCACGAGCAAAATTATACAAGGTTCCTCTGCAGATGCTTGAGTGCAGCGTGCCAGCCACTCACCTCTTAAGGCAACTCCATTCCAGTCCCTGATATCCGATTCGCTGTGGGCAAACTCAGCTGCCTGCTTGTTCTTTCCTTTTAGCTCTAAATTTATCCTCCCAATGGCCCACCTGGTTCCCTCCACCATTCCCATCTGCTTTTAAATGAAATGATCCCACAAAAACAGGACTCATTCCCAATTGTGCCAGAATAGAGGAAAAAGTAATTGGATGATACAATTGGTGTGTGTATGCATTCCAACTTGTGTGTTTGTCTGTACCAGCAAGGCAAGGATGACAGTAAACTCCCTATATTTTATGGTATTTCAACAAACCAAGTTTGGAATCTTTGGCAGACTGGTGCCTTCAGCAATCCAGATGTTTCTTTCCCTCTTTATGCTGTCTATATAGCTGGTCATTTGCTGGTAACCTTGAGAACACAGATAAACCCCCAAGTGGCCTCAACGACCCTCTAAAAAGATGCAAATGTCCAGCTGTCT
This sequence comes from Naja naja, assembly GCA_009733165.1. NCBI lineage: Eukaryota > Metazoa > Chordata > Lepidosauria > Squamata > Elapidae > Naja > Naja naja. The sequence continues at coordinate 6,164,315 of CM019163.1, forward strand.
GCAAGGAACATAAATCCTTCCATTCCCCACCATCCAGTCGGAGTGGAAGAAGCATCTTGGATGAGAAGCGAAACCTCTTCAAAAGAAAAAAAAATCCTGAAAAAGCACCTTTTGTGTCTCAGCAACAGAGATTTTGGATTCGATTGCAGTTGTAAATTGAGGATAATCTGTACACAGATGGCAACCTTCAGATCCCCCCCAGTCTCTTTCAACCTCCCAGCCCTGAAAAAATACACAAGCCTGAGGTTCTGCTGCAACGTGTTTTATTATGTGCCAAGAACTACATCACACTTACTCCACACAATTGTAGGAGAATGCAGTCTTGCCCATATGCTACAATGAGGTAGACTTCACATACTGCTTCACAAGAACCCCACAAAGAGCAGCTGGAATATGCAACATGAGCTCAGCAGGAAAAAAAGGGAGAACTTAGAACATTAGTTCTTTGGCACACAGCTTTCCAAGAGACAAAGGGGGGGGGGGAAAGACCAAAAATGAAACAAAATCTAAACTTCAACTCCCAGCGAATTGGGGCTGCTCCCACTGCTCCGGAGGGGGGTCTCCCGTCCCTCTAAAACAGAAAAGGGCTCCTTGTAAAACCTTTGCTGGCCCGACCCAGCGCAGCCCTTACCTCTGCCCAGATATTAAAAAGGAAAGAAAATTGAAGTCTTTGTGACTTTTGTGATTAAAAACCTTTTGTCAAGCCCCCTTTAAGTGCAACTTAAAAGTGCAACGAACTATATACAGCAGATCAAAGATCCATTTATCCGTCCAGTTTCAAAATCCAAAATAGCCTGTCCTCTTTCCTCAGGGTTGCAAATACTGCTATTCACAACTGGGA
>CM019163.1:6166155-6202848 GCA_009733165.1 Naja naja
GGGGCCTTTGCCCAGCTCCGCCTGGTTCGCCAGCTTCTTTTCTGGACCGAGATGCCCCACGCATCGGGTTACTCACTTTGTTACCTCCAGACTCGACTACTGCAATGCTCTCTATTTAGGGACTGCCCTTGCATACCATCCGAGATTGCAGCTGGTGAATGCGCGGGCGCGCTGGTGGTGATGGGAGTTTCCGGTTCTCCCATGTTACCCCCCTCCCGCGCTGCCTGCATTGGTTGCCGTTGCACCGGGTGAGATTCAAGGTCTTAGTGTTAACATACAAAGTCCTTCATGACACAGGTCCAATATTTAAGGGAGCGCTCCTGCCGACATCGAATGCCAACCGCCCTGTGCGAGCACATAGGCAAGGAGTCCTTGGGGTCCCATCAGCTGGCCAATGCGGCTGGCGGTCCCGACGACAGCCTATCTCTATAGCCCCCAGACCTCTGGAACCAATTCCCTGGAGCCTGGCCTCCCCTGACCTCCGCACCTCCTGCCATGACTTGAAGACCTGGTTGTTTAACCAATCCGGGTTGTGATTTTCTGGGATGGGATGTTTTATGGGATAGTTTTTATAGGATAATTTTTATGGGTCAATTTGTAGTTGTAATGGGGCTTATTTAGTTTAATCTGCTTTTAAATTATTTATTATTGTTGTTGTTTTATTTGTAAGCCCGAGTCTTCGGAGATGGGGGCATATAAGTCCCATTAATAAATAAATAAATAAATAATAAACTACAGTTCTAGTATAGGACCAGAGATGTTAATTTAATCTTAAGAACTATGTATTAATCTCTGATAAGATCCTCTCTATAGGTAGATGTCTGACAGTTTGTCTGGGGGAGATATATCTGGGGCACATGTTTTGAGGCTGGGGACACAGCAGCCTTCTCCATGACCTCTGAAAATCATGGAGCACGGGCAGAGTGCCAGATTATTATAAGGAGTACCTATCTGCAAAAAGGAGTGGAAAAAAGCATTTGGTCAGGCCGATGTTGATACTGGGGCAAAATGTTTTAACAAATCATTAAGCAGTCTGTTTGAGTGCCTTTAATGCTAAAACACCTTGCTTGACAGGAGTATTTCTCAAGAATAGAGAGTTCCATAATTACAATTTTATAACTTTGTTGTTGGTTTTGGCCATCGGAATGCAACAGACACTGGGGGTCTTTATTCTGCAAAGCATTTGATAAAGCAGGGGTGTCCAACCTGTGGCAAATTTAAAATTTGTGGACTTCAATCCTCAGAATTTTTCAGCCAGCGCAAAAAGCAGCCAAGAGCTTTGGGGAACCCCACAGATTCTAAAATCTATGAATATAGGATTGGCTTGGTAGTGGCCTGCTGCATTATATCTAACCAATACTGACTTAATCAACAAATCAAAGTTAACACAAACACTGCTTTAGCAGATACAGGAATGCAACCAAATTCTTATATGATTGTACAACACTTAGTTGGAAGAGTTGGAAATGATACAAGTCAAGGTGTTGTTTCTATATATTTATTGTAAAAGTGACACGGAAATGGCTTTAGATGGCACCTCTTGGAGTTTTGAAGTTCATCCCACGGTAGGCTGTGTGACCTGCAGGTTGGACAGGCTGCCAAAGTCTCTGAATAGAGAGAGAGCCAAGATGCACTAAGCAGATTGCTGGGCAAGAGCTGAAAAAGGCATCTTTCATTCAGGCTAAATTATCTACTTGAAACCAGTTGGGTGATCTTTGAGGCTCAATTTTGGTGTGTGAAAATCAATTGCAATCCTCAGGCATTCCCCAAGTGTTCTAGTGATTTGCCAAGAAGTTATCTGCCTGGCTTTTAAACACCATACTAATAATATTGCCTGCCCCACACCCAACCTTTCAGAACTTACTACCAAGTGGGGTGACTTTTTGGGAGGATAGGCGGAGGGCATCTTTATGTCTTGACTCCTGATGGATAAATTCATGCAGTTTTATGGGTAAGCTTTTTGGAAGTGGTTTGCCATTTTCTTCTTCCTAAGTGTCAAGGGGGGCTGGCAACCCCTTCCAGCTATTCATGCCTAGGTAGAACTAGAACTCAGTCTCCCAGCTTATACCCAAGTCCCTAACACCCTAACCTCCCCACCACAGAGTCTCCTGGCTATTTTTGCTTGACTTTCAGACCCTTACAGCAACAGCTAATGTTTAAAATACCCAGCCACTTGGTTATAGAAAAGCAATCATGTGGGCAGCCATGCCAATGCCCTACTCACCAGTAGCTTCAACATTTCCTTGGTATCTGGATCCACTTCAATGATCTCCTGATCCAGGGCAGAGACCTGAAGAAGAAGAAAAAGGAACCGATTGGCTTGGTTGTAACAGAGGCCCAAGAATTATGAGTCAAAACACTGCAATTGTGTGATGTATATATTTATCATAAACCCTTCCTGCAGGCAGCCTGAGATTGTCAGCAAGATGCTTCAAGAAATGGAGTTAAAGCATCAGCAAAAACTCTATGCAGATACTATTGTGGCACATTTACAGCCTCCCTAACCTGTTACCCTCCGGATATTCTGGAGACCAGGAACATCAATTTGGTACCAACAGTCCTGATGGACAGGTTCCAAATCATAAAACTTTTGGAAGAGGGAAATTTGTTGAGGAAGGCTGACTGACGCACATCAGAATAAATATATTCATAAAAACTACTGTTACAGAGCAAGCACTGGGCATCAAATACAAACAGATCCTCAACAAGATTATATATTCATTTGGTGTATCCTTTATTCTCAGATATTCTAACCTGTAAAACTTTAAGAATTTAAGAAAATGTACCTATAGGTAGTAACTATAGGGCCTTGGTGGTACAGGCTGTTAAAGACCTAGCACTTAGCTCCAGCTACCTGCAATTACTGCAGGCTCGAATCCCACCAGGCTCAAGGTTGACTCAGCCTTCCATCCTCTCGGGGTAGGTAAATTGAGGACCCAAGATTGTTGGGGGCAATAAGCTGATTTTTAAAAATGCCGCAGTAATAAGCAGGCATATACAATGGAAGGAAGGCTATTGCTCAGCGCATTGGGTTGTATCCCAAAATTGTAAGCCGCCCTGAGTCTTCGGAGAAATGCATATAAATGTAATTAAAAAAACAACAACTGCAAATACTTTTTAATATTCTGGAGCCCCAAATTTAGAAACTTAATATAATAGCGTTTCCACCACTGACTGAAATTTGGGGTCTCAGAGATCATGCAAAATACTTCTCATGGAAGCTGCTCAAAAGGAAATTTTCTGCCCACATTTGCCAAACTAGGTTGCAAATAGAAAGCATTAAGGCTCTTCTCCCACTTAAATATTATTACAGGGAGAAAAATGACCTCCAACTTTTAGTCACTCAGGAACAGCAAAAGAAAAACAAACTTCCAGATAAAAATAGCCACTTCAGTTAGACCATTTCCTAAATATATCCAAGGAATGAGGACAGCACTATTCAGGTAGATAAGTAATCCAAAATATCTTCTGGGCATCTAACTTTATTCTTTAAAATTATTTTATTTAAAAATAAAATTATGTATTGATCTAAATTATTACAGATTTTTTTTTTTAACTTCCTGTCATTTTGTTCATTATCCTAATTTTAATCTTAACAAAACCAGAGAAAACCAGCTTGGCTTTTTCCCAATAAATTTTATTGTTTTCCACCAGTACAAATCTTAGTTAGATTTTCAACATTTGCATCAACATAAAATATTATTTTACATTTCCACCACCTATTAGACATATCATTAATACATATTACCTTTATTTATATTTACTATTATTGTCTATTTTAACCCTTTTAACTATTTATTTACATGTTATGCATTACTCTCTTGAGAATTCTCTTATATAGTTATCTTTTCTAATTCTTGTCTCTCTTTTCTAGCCACATGTACCATCATCTATGCCAAACTGAGTAGTATGCTATTTTTCTACAGGCTAAACAACTACAGCTTTAGCCAGGGTCCTACCAGAGCAAGCCTATTGTTTTGTAAATCATCAGAACAGAAAGAAATCAAGACTATATGAACAATGTTTTACACGTCTTTCTGTCAAGAGATAAGCCACGCAGAAAGACAACTGCATTGTTTTGGAACACAACAGAATACAGTACAAGAATGCCCTTAACGTTCATGAGGGAAACAGCAATCAAAACCATGACTCCCAAAACCAAGTATGAAGGAAGTGTCGGGGCTACTGGGCTAAATGAAAACCGTGTCTGAAAAGCTCAGTGTTCGAAGGGGATGGCAAGAGGCTCCACAAACATGGGAAATGCTTCCAGGCATCCTCTGCCTGCACTATCAATGACAAAGGCCGCAAGTGAAGGCCTCCCACCTTTTCATTGCAGGCTCAGTTCATGTTCCCTCCTGGAGACAGATAGGCAGGACAAAAACCCCGAACCTCTGCATTCTTGACTTGAAACCATGATGGAGCCCCAAATTTTTGTTGTCACATTTTACAACCTTTCTTGCCAGAGTTAAGTGAATCAGTGCAGTTAAATTAGTGACATATGAATCTGCCTTCCTGTTGACTTTGCTTGTCAGAAGGTTGCAAAGGGGATCACGTGACCCCAGGCGCCTGGACCGTCGAATAAGTGTCAGTTGCCAAGTGGCTGAAATTTTGATCACGTAACCACGGGGATTGTGTAACAGTCGTTAAGTGTGAAAAACAGTGATAAAAGTCTCTTTTTAGCATGCTGCTGTTAACTTATAATGGTCACTAAACAAGCTGCCATTAAGTCAAGGACTACCTGTATTTCCCTGACCTAATGCTAGGCCCCATTCACACAGGCAGCCACAGTTCCTAAAATGGATTTGGTTCATATATCGTTCTTCTAATGCTTTAAATCAGGGGTCCCCAAACTTGGCAATTTTAAGATTTGTGGACTTTCAACTCCCAGCATTTTCCAGTCAGCCATGCCTTCCCATGAAGTCCACATTGGGAATTCTGGGAGTTGAGGTCCACAAGTCTTAAAGTTGCCAAGTTTGGGACCCTGATTTAAACTCACCCTTCACATTACAGATGGCAAGGAAAGTATGACTTCAAGCCAGCTGAGTGATTCTGAGCCCAGACTGTTCCTAAACGGAACAAGTCACTCCTAAATCCACAATAGATTTTATTAATTCACAGTAACGATTTGAATCCCAATTTATTGAGCAGAAAAAAAGTTTTATCAGGAAAGATTACAGACAACCCATGAACTACATTTTGCTAAGATGACTTCACATATTTCAGAGACACTTCTTGCGCATAAAATTGACTAGGCCTGAATATGCTTTTTTAATTTAAGACATGAAACTTCTATGAAACTCATCCAAGACATAAAACTTACCTCTGGGACATAGTTATCCCTTCTTTCTCTTTCCTCTTCTTGTAGTTTGATAGAGATACCTCTGACTGGACCTCTTTGAATCGTTTCATCAGATGGGTGACATACCTGTGGGGAAGAACAGGGTTTTTAGTATATTTCACTATGATTTTCCACCCCCTACAAACGATCAGGCAAAAATCTCAGTAAATTCTGAACCGACTCAACAAAACTTAGCCTTGAAAGTTTCAAGTATAGGGAAATGCCAAACTGGAACAAAGTTATGATATCTGTTCAAACTACACAGTTTTCAGTAATGTCTGAAAAGCTCAGGGTTTGGTAGGAATGAAAGGAATCCTCCAAACACGGGAAATGCTCTCAAGGACGTTTTTCCTGCATTATCAATGACCAGGCCACAAATAAGACCAAAATCACTTTCGATGCAGGTTCTGCCAATGAGCAGAATCCAGATTTCGAATGACCACGTGTGAGAATTCGGCACAAAGCCCCATCGGCAACAATTCCTACCCAGCGATTTTGTTCCGCAGTTTCTTGCTAGGGATGATGGCGATCTCCTCACACACTCGCTTGTTTGTGTGGAAGTCATTTCCAAGGCGAGTGTAGTATTTTTCAATGATCACCCGTGCCGCTTTTTTCACCGTCTTGAATGCGGACCGCCCTAAGGAGAGCCAAAGAAACAAATGAATCAGCATGTTGAGGAATGAAGGAAGCCGTTCTAATTTTGCAAGCCCCTGAGAAATTTGAAAACCAGGGATGACCACACGGTGATCTCAAGCTGCATCTCCCTTGAAAAGTAGCGTCCTTGGGAATAAAAAAAGCGTCAGAAATTCTGCTTTGTGGATGACAAGCTGGATGAGGACCCAAGATTGTTGGGGCAATTAGCTGACCTTGTAAAAATGCCGCTTAGTAATAAGCAGGCATATACAATGGAATGAAGGTTATTGCTGAGCACATTGGGTTGTGGTCGAACATTGTAAGCCGCCCTGAGTCTCGGAGAAGGCGGCATATAAATGTAATTAAAAATATATATATAGTGTTTCTTTCCTAAGAAAGTCTGTGATTTTTAGGAAAAAATTTTTCCCCTAAAGTCCTGATGAGTCAATACGAAATGCTTGCATCTACCTGTTCATCTTTTGGCTGTATTATTTAAATTATTAAATGAGACTAACTGTTTTAAATTTTTCCATGTGTTTTGAATCCCACCTGTACCTGACGACGGAGTTCACCTGCACTAAATCGTGATGGGATTGGATTGCTTTTGGCTACAAACTACAGTTTTTAAGGCTGAATACAATACACGATCCCAAAGCCAGGGAAAGTTGAGAAAGAAACAAGTTAAAAATTCTGCTTTTATCCCCAAGCCATATAAACAGAGTTAGGCAACCTGGCATTACCATTCACACACGGTGGCAAGCGAGGCTGGAAAAGGCAGGTGTGTTAAGTCCAAAAACGACCAAAGGTTTATTAATTAACCAGTAAAATAGTTTGCCTTCAGACATTGTATGTGCTTCATTACCAGAGGTTTTTAAGAAGAGACTGGAAAGTCACTTGTCGTAAGTGGTATAGGATCTCTTGCTTGAGCGGGGTGGGGCGGGGGGGGGTTGGACTAGACGACCTTCAAGGCCCCTTCCAGCTCTACTCTTGATTCCAATTTACCGTTTCACCCTGCGGGTGAATATCCCACGGCAAAGAGTCAGAGCTAGCCGACCATCCTCCCATGTGGACGCATCAGTTCGATGGGAAGGAATCTCTCTACCTGTTGGATCTCTGCCTGCCAGGCAGCAAAAGCGGGGTGGAGGGAGAAGACAGGTGGGCCCAAAACCATTTTATTTTATTTAGTTTAGCTTAGTTTGTCAAGCATGTATGAGAAAACAAGTATAAGTGGGAACATAACATATAAACATAGAAGTATAAACGGGTATAAGTAGATACATAATCAATGATGAGTACGAATAAATGGGAATAGGAGGATAGGAACCCAAACGGAGGCGGAGGAAGACCCCCCGTCCCTCACAGTCCCAGATCGGACCCCTTAAAGCCCCCAGAGCCCGTCCGGCCTAGCTGCTCCCGCGCAGCCTCCACGACCGCAGCCATTACTGCGGCTGGGGGAAAAAATATGGGGCGCCCTCCTCATCCCCATGGAACAGGCCAGGCCGCCCGTTAGGAATGATTCTACCGACAGGCCTACCGACGCCTCCCCGGGCGCCCCCATTTCCCTCCCAGCGCCGCCGCCGCCACGGATGGCCCCGGATTGCTTCGCCCCCCAGCTCACCATCTTGGCAGCTCCCGGTCGGAAAGGGAGCAAAGGATCTTGGGAAAGGAACTAGAAAGGTCGGTCTGGAAGAGCAAGCGAGCGAGCGAGGCGGAATCGCGCCTCTGGTGGCGGCCCCTGGCGGCCTGGAGGACCGCTGCACAAGCACCGAGTCAATGGTTTTTCCATAATAGAATAATGGAATGGAATGGAATGGAATGGAATGAATGGAATAGAATAGAATAGAATAGAATAGAATAGAATAGAATAGAATAGAATAGAATAGAATAGGAGCAGGGGTCTTAAAGACTTGTCTTAAAGTTGCCAAGTTTGCAGACCTCTGGAATAGAGAATAGAGAGTAGAGTACAGTAGAGTACAGTAGAGTGTATGAAAGTATTGTGTATTGTAAGTTTTGATAGGACACATAAATGTATATATAATGTCACAGCACTGTTTAATAACTATTGGTATTATGTATAAATGGAAAAAACTCAATAAAGTATTAATTCAAAAAAAAAAGAATCGAATAGAATTCTTTATTGGCCAAGTGTGATTGGACACACAAGGAATTTGTCTTGGTGCAAATGCTTTCAGTGTATATAAAAGAAAAAATATATTCGCCAAGAGTCAAGAATCATCAGGTACAACACTTAATCATAGTCATAGGGTACAAATAAGCAATCAAATCATACTAGGAAACAATCAATAAAAATTGTTAGGATACAGCAACAAGGTTACAGTCATACAGTCATAAGTGGGAGGAGATGGGTGAAAGGAAGGATGGGAGGATTAATAGTAATAGTAATAGATAAGCTTTTCACTGTTGTTTTGATTTTTGGATAGAAAGGCAGCACCGATGGGCTTCTGGCATTCAGGAAAGGGGCAGAGAGTGCTTCCTGCAAAGGAAAGAGAAATAAAAGAATAAGTAAAATAAAAGGGTTACCTTACCTTATTGTTTTCCAAGGAATATCGCCAGTGTGGGCATAAAACCCAACCATGTTCATTCTAGTGTCCCTTGATGCAAGAATTTCAGTGCAGAAACACAACATTTTATGAGCTTAGGATAAGGATTTTATCATGTAACAACATTCTCCTTTTTAGGAGGGTGAAAGAAGAGGAATAATGAGGCTGTGCAATGCTTTTTCTACAATTTAACACAGGGGTTTATGGGCTACCTTCATAATACTACAAAATTCATCATTAAAAAAGGATTAATATTAACAGCCTTACTAAGCAATCTACTGATAAGCTTCAAATGAGTCAAGTACTAGCTGGGATGCCAAATTTCCAGGGCCATCCAGAAATGCATAGGACCTGGAAAGAGATTTGTGGAGAAACTGTACAAAAACTTTTAGCAAATCATCAACTATATATATGTAAGATAGAATCTTCTTTCATCTGTATGTAAGATGTATTTTCATGGTGAAGAAGTTTTAGAGAAGAAAAACTTAACGTGATTATTGGTAGTAAAAATAGAATATCCAAATGTGACAACAGTCCAGAAATATGACTGTGTTGGGATACTAAAGAAAATGTACCCTGATTTTTTAAATTATGTCCGGTTCAGTTCTCCAACCCATTTTTAAAAATATTTTTCCCTCAACATTGGAGGCTACTTCCCCAAATAATTTATGTGTTTTCTCTGTGACAGCCATTTCTTTAAAGAACGATACAGATAGGAGACATTTAAATCTATAATAATATTTCTTCTACATTTTTTCCCATTGAGCTCAGGAAAGAAAAGGAATTATTGTGATTTTTAAAGGTTTTTACTTTTATATCGACTGTTTTATTTATTGTCCAGAGTCCCCATTGAGGGGGAGATGGGCAACTATATAAATCTGATTAATAAATAAATTTGCAGGCAGAAAGCAAGACTTTAATATTATGTGAAATCTATGAAGAGCTCATTTTTTTAAACTGACATTTCTGCAAAGCTGCGAAAATTATGCAGTTATGGAAGTCTTGAAACGAACAGGATTTCCCACAGCCAAGACATGACAATGCAACTTGTGCTCAGGCTGAAAAAAAACACAATTACAACCAATTGCATTAGCCTTGCCTGTGTGTCAACACAATAAACGCTGCCCTGGTCTCGACATTTGATCTTAACCAAAGGCTGAGCGAATGTATCGATCGAACTGCATCAAGAGGACAGCAATTTGGTTTGAGAAAAAGATATATACCAATGCCACAGAAATAAAAGATATTCCCCTGGGAGTCCTTTCAAACTATTATCGCAAGCGAAGTCTAAACACCCAGATCATTTTCATGCACAGGCTATATGCTGTTCTATTTAGCTATAAAGCCAAATTGTATTTAATTCACCCCAAAATCAAGGATACCGTATGTATGTATGTATGTATGTATGTATGTATGATCTCCTTGCTTAGAAATGGGAATTCTAATTGTGACTAGACAGACAAAGGACAAAGATAGTATGAGAAGCCAAGTGGGTTGGATGTGGAAATTAATTTTTTTATTATTCATATTTATATCCGCCCTTCTCCAGACTCAGGGCTTACAATGTTTGAGCAACCCAATGCGCTCAGCAATAGCCTTCATTCCATTGTATATGCCTGCTTATTACTAAGCGGCATTTTTACAAAGTCAGCTTATTGCCCCAACAATCTTGGGTCCTCAATTTACCTACCCAGAGAGGATGGAAGGCTGAGTCTACCTTGAGCCTGGTGGGATTTGAGCCTGCACTAATTACAGGCAGCTGGAACTAAGTGCTAGGCTATTAACAGCCTGCACCACCAAGGCCCTTTATATAAATTTATAAATTTATATTTCATATTTCTTAACCTAATCCTGCTTCGAGAACTGTTATTGCAAAGTTCGATCTTCACCACGAGCAAAATTATACAAGGTTCCTCTGCAGATGCTTGAGTGCAGCGTGCCAGCCACTCACCTCTTAAGGCAACTCCATTCCAGTCCCTGATATCCGCATTCCGCTGTGGGCAAACTCAGCTGCCTGCTTTCCTTTTTAGCTCTAAATTTATCCTCCCAATGGCCCACCTGGTTCCCTCCACCATTCCCATCTGCTTTTCAATGAAATGATCCCACAAAACAGGACTCATTCCCAATTGTGCCAGAATAGAGGAAAAAGTAATTGGATACAATTGGTGTGTGTATGCATTCCAACTTGTGTGTTTGTCTGTACCAGCAAGGCAAGGATGACAGTAAACTCCCTATATTTTATGGTATTTCAACAAACCAAGTTTGGAATCTTTGGCAGGCTGGTGCCTTCAGCAATCCAGATGTTTCTTTCCCTCTTTATGCTGTCTATATAGCTGGTCATTTGCTGGTAACCTTGAGAACACAGATAAACCCCCAAGTGGCCTCAACGACCCTCTAAAAAGATGCAAATGTCCAGCTGTCTGCAAGGAACATAAATCCTTCCATTCCCCACCATCCAGTCGGAGTGGAAGAAGCATCTTGGATGAGAAGCGAAACCTCTTCAAAAGAAAAAAAATCCTGAAAAAGCACCTTTTGTGTCTCAGCAACAGAGATTTTGGATTCGATTGCAGTTGTAAATTGAGGATAATCTGTACACAGATGGCAACCTTCAGATCCCCCCCAGTCTCTTTCAACCTCCCAGCCCTGAAAAAATACACAAGCCTGAGGTTCTGCTGCAACGTGTTTTATTATGTGCCAAGAACTACATCACAGCTTACTCCACACAATTGTAGGAGAATGCAGTCTTGCCCGCATATGCTACAATGAGGTAGACTTCACATACTGCTTCACAAGAACCCCACAAAGAGCAGCTGGAATATGCAACATGAGCTCAGCAGGAAAAAAAGGGAGAACTTAGAACATTAGTTCTTTGGCACACAGCTTTCCAAGAGACAAAGGGGGAAAGACCAAAAATGAAACAAAATCTAAACTTCAACTCCCAGCGCAATTGGTGGGGCTGCTCCCACTGCTCCGGAGGGGGGTCTCCCGTCCCTCTAAAACAGAAAAGGGCTCCTTGTAAAACCTTTGCTGGCCCGACCCAGCGCAGCCCTTACCTCTGCCCAGATATTAAAAAGGAAAGAAAATTGAAGTCTTTGTGACTTTTGTGATTAAAAACCTTTTGTCAAGCCCCCTTTAAGTGCAACTTAAAAGTGCAACGAACTATATACAGCAGATCAAAGATCCATTTATCCGGTCCAGTTTCAAAATCCAAAATAGCCTGTCCTCCTTTCCTCAGGTTGCAAATACTGCTATTCACAACTGGGAATTATTATTATTTTTTTCTTCTTTTTTTTTTTTAAACTAACAGCTCCCAGAAATAAGTTGCAAGGATGTTAAAAGCTGCCAGGAAAGAAAAAAATCTCGTCTCAAACGGCTTAAAAACCATTTTCAAGAGTGTAAAAAGGAACTGGTAAAAATCCTGGCGCGTAAAATATGAAATATGATTTTGGTTTCAAGTGAAGAAGAACAGTCTCCTCGTTGTTATAATAAAAAACACCAGCTGAACATCCAGTTTATTCCGTTCAGATGGGGAAGGGAAGGGACGGAAAGGGAAGGGAAGGGAAGGGAAAGGGAAGGGAAGCGGGGAGGGAGGGAAGGTTAAACGAATGGAAAGGCACTGTATGGCAACTGCAAACAAACTGGAGCCAATGAGAACTGCATTGTTATGCATTCCACCATCAGTATTGCAAGAAATGTATAAAAGGGCCCTTGATAAATAAGAAATCGGAAGGCATCTGCGTTCAATACCTTCTCAACCTATGGTCCCTTGGCGCTTCTCCTCAGCAAGCAAGGAACCAAAGTCTGGGAACTGCAGAATTGTTTTGAGGGGGCCTCCCCTCTCAAAAAAACCCCTCAAACCAACCCCCGACCAAACCAAACCAAAAAAAAAAAAGGAACTTCACTGTGCATTAGTGCAGAAACAAAGAAAGACCAGCAAGTGCAAATGTAAAGGCAAAGGTTTTCCCCGTTAGTCCTTCTGACGGGCGTCTCCCTCAGCCTGGGTGTGGCACCAACTAGGATCCGTGAGCTTTCTCTCCTCTAAGTCAACGGAAGAGCTTCGCCCGGCAAACAGGAGCAGCTTGCCGGCGCCGTTCTAGCTGGCGTCGCGGTTCTTCTGGTTACGCATCAATGGACGGTGGTGGTGTAGGATCTCCATGGAATGCTTCAAGTGCCAGCAAGCGCGACAGAAGTATTTGAAGCACATCTAGGTGGGACCGAGAAGATCACGAGAAGGTCTGTAAGCCACCTTGCAACTAAAGTCCTGCTTTTTATGCTGAAAGCAGATACATGCCAGACTCTCTTTAATAACAGTTTTCGTAGATTTTCACGGGTAAAGGTATGTAGGTCTTGGTGTATTCGGGTCTTGTCCTGTGTAAGATTGAGAGTATCTTGGCAACGTTTCGACGAAATCTCATCCGTCATCTTCAGGCTGGTGTCTTCAGCTTCGTTCTCCCAGGAGAACGAAGCTGAAGACACCAGCCTGAAGATGACGGATGAGATTTTGTCGAAACGTTGCCAAGATACTCTCAATCTTACACGGGACAAGACCCGAATACACCAAGACCTACATATATATATATATACCGTAGCAGAACAACAATAAAAAGGGACACCTTTCACCGGATCTTCAGACCAAGGATGAAAATAGGAACGAATACCTGATCTCTGCAGAAGAAAGGACCCGGCTGAGATCCGCAAATTTGACACATGGCATCTTCTAGATACGGATCAATCTGAACCTGTAGAGAGAGAGAAGGAAATTCATCCCTTTGGGTGTAAGTGTTCTGACCTAGGCTTCCCCAAAAAGTACTAAGCAGACTAAATATTTCTAAGCGCAGTGCTGACAAGGAAGGACTCAGCACAGAGTTTCTGAGATGCACAGACAGATTTTCCCACTGCTGTAACGAACAAACTGTTTCCTGCAAAAGCCCCCTCTCCTTTTGCTCCTCTTTTAATCCCCATGGGAGGGGCCATTCACCGTCCACCTGTGGCTTTACTCCCACGACGACCCTTAGTTCGTAACTGTTCTTTTCTTTTGGCAGCTCTGCGCATGCGCAGGCTGCGAACCGCCTCCAGCTGCTCCCCCCACCTCACTGCTGTCCAACTCCAAAGGCAGCTGACAACTGCCAGCCTGCCCTGGCCTCAGCCCAAGCCTTCCTCAGCCTCCAGGACTAACCCCAACCTCCTCACTGTCCAACTCTGCCTCCAGCTCTGCTAGCCGCCGGCAGGCCACATTAATAAGCATCATGAGAAAAGCCCGTTGGTTAATTCAACAAAATAAGGGATGCTTCACTGCTGCTTTGGGAAATGATCTTGCAAAATTGCCCTATGGGGAAAAACCACAAATGGTCCCCTCGCCCAGAACTCCCTATGAAACATTCAAAGTGATAGATCATGCATTCTTTTTGCTGATTGTTACTCTTGGTACTTGGAGAATGCAAAGCCCGACAGTTTTAGTATGCGCAGTCTCCCTGTGTCTTGCATTAATTTTGTTCTAGGTTGTAACTGTTTTTAATTGTTTGGCTTCAACACCCGGAGTGTCTCTTGTTTGAGGTGGGCAGCTATAGAAACTAAATCAATAAATCTTTTATTCCAACCAGAATCTCTACTCTGACCTTACAGAGGGACTTGCCACGATGCAAGTTTGGGTGTCTCCGCACTACGAAGCTTATGACTTGGAGGCTCAATACCTTTTTTGTAAACTTTGTTGTTTTGATCTCCACAAATGCAGCACTGACTGCTTTCAGATAGCTACGCTGGTTGTTAAAGGTGACACGTCCAGACCCTGAAAATAAGTCAGTTTATCAGTACAATAAGACCGAGTGCCAGATCAATAACAAAGCTTTATGAGTCAGCATGCACATGACTTACTACAAGATCTGCCCTACTGGGGCGACAGAAGGAAGAGTGGATTATTCTGAGCAGTATCGGTCTCAACCCAGATTAGACAGAATGACAGTATGAAAAAATGTTTGTTTCAGGAACCCGAACCGTTGCTTGTTTCTGTATGAAATGTCCTTATTGCACCTCTGAGATTAAGATTTAGATTGGAACTTGAATATTAATAAAATTTCACACTTCTCAGCTGGCTTTTTTTGGTCCTGTTGAAATACATTTTGATCTTAATAACCAAGGATTAATTCAGGAAGTCAACAGATGTATAGGTAAAAATATTGCCAAGTCAACCTGAACTGAAAACAGATTTTGTCCATTTTTAATAACATTCAAGATGTCCAGTGCAACATGTACTGGGGGAAAACCAGTTTTTAATTCTTCCCGGTTGCCAAGAATTGGCAAAGATGAACTAGAAAATAGCGATAGCACTTAGACTTACATACTGCTACCTAATGCTTTACAGCACTCGGTTTACAGAGTCAGCCTATCGCCCCCAACAATCTGGGTCCTCATTTTATCCACCTCGGAAGGATGGAAGGCTGAGTCAACCTTGAGCCGGTCAGGATTGAACTACTGGTAATCAGCAAAATTAGCCTGCAATACTACATCCTAACCACTGTGTGACCACAGCTGATATGGATTATAGACAGACATAGAGATAGAAATAAAGAAAGAGATAATAGACAGAAACAGAGATAGATAGATAGATAGATAGATAGATAGATAGATAGATAGATAGACAGACAGACAGACAGACAGACAGGAGATAGGTAGGTAGGTAGGTAGGTAGGCCAGCAGGCAGCAATACTCAGAATTGAACTGCTGACAATCAGCAGAATTAGCCTGCAATACTATATTTTAACCACTGTGCGACCACAGCTGATATAGATTATAGACAGACATAGAGATAGAAATAAAGAGAAAGATAATAATAGAAATAAATAGATAGATAGATAGATAGATAGATAGACTGAGAGACAGACAGACAAGAGGTAGGTAGGTAGGCAGGCAGGCAGGCAGGCAGGCAGGCAGGCAGGCCAGCAGGCAGCAATATTCAAGATTGAACTGCTGACAATCAGCAGAATTAGCCTGCAATACTATATTCTAACTACTGTGCAACCACAGCTGATATAGATAATAGAGACAGAGAGAGAATAGACAGAAATAGAAATATAGATATAGATATGAGAGAGAGAGAGAGAGAGAAGAAGAAAGGAAGGAAGGAAGGAAGGAAGGAAGGAAGGAAGGAAGGAAGGAAGGAAGGAAGGAAGGAAGGAAGGAAGGAAGGATACTCTGGATTGAACTTCTGGCAATCAGCAGAATTAACCTGCAACAACGCATTCTGACCACTGCGCAACCACGGTTCTTAGCAAACTCATCCAGCCTCAGTTCAATTAAAATGACCCCTAGGCAGCCCTGCTCTCCCACCCGTGAAGCCAAGGCTGTCAAAGTCTCTTCTTCTTCTTCTTCCCTCGACCTCCTATGTGGGGAATGCCGCTGGTTCCACAAAGCCCCAGACACCACCCCCACCGAAGGCCCCGACCACCAAGGACCGGCTTTTACTTACCAATGGGATACTTGTGCTTGTCTGTGTCAATACCTGCATAGATAACCCCCCCAAACAGGTCGTTGAGGATTCCTGCCAGGGCCTCTGCATTCATCATCCCGTGAAGGGCTCCCACGAAGACCGTCTTCCCAGGGTCCAGCCTCTGAGTTGGGCTGCGCACGAAGTTGCTATCAGCCAAGACCCAGGGGATCACTTGCACCTGCAAGCCCAATGGTTAGTGCCGGTCAAGCCATCTGCACAAATCCCACCCTGCCCTTTACACCAAGCGTCGAGGTAGCTCTGCGACGTCAATTCCCAGAATTCCCCAGCCAGCATCTCTCCCCCTGTAACTCCGGCCTCATTTGAGCTGCAAAAACTAATCCCGAATATGCTATTGTCTGCTAGACTTGACCCCTATAAATGCCACAAATGAGCCGAAAATTTCTGTTAAGTGAGATTTGTCCCATTTTACGACTTGTCTTCCTGCGGTTAAGCGAATTGCAATAATTGTTTTATTTTTTATTTTATTTTTTTTAATTACATTTATATGCCGCCCTTCTCCGGAGACTCAGGGTGGCTTACAATTTTTGGGATACAACCCAGTGTGCTCAGCAATAACCTTCATTCCATTGTATATGCCTGCTTATTACTAAGCGGCATTTTTACAAAGTCAGCTA
The DNA here is from genome assembly GCA_009733165.1 of Naja naja. Classification (NCBI taxonomy): domain Eukaryota; kingdom Metazoa; phylum Chordata; class Lepidosauria; order Squamata; family Elapidae; genus Naja; species Naja naja. The sequence continues at coordinate 6,182,806 of CM019163.1, forward strand.
ATTGCCCCCAACAATCTTGGGTCCTCAATTTACCTACCCCGAGAGGATGGAAGGCTGAGTCAACCTTGAGCCTGGTGGGATTCGAGCCTACAGCAGTTGTAGGCAGCTGGAACTTAAGTGCAGGCAATTAACAGCCTGAGCCACCAAGGCCCTTATAATTGTTAAGTTAGTAACACAGCTGTTCAGTGAAATCTGGTTTCCCCATTGACTTTGCTTGTCAAAATCATTAAAACTGCCCGGAATATCACTGAGCTCCAGCTACCAGCCCTGGATGACATCTTCGCATCTCGCTGTTTGAGGAAGTTGCACAACATTCCCAGAGACTCTTCCCATCCTGCTCACAATCTTTGTGAACTGTTGCCTTCTGGCAGAAGATGCAGAACCATTAAAACTCGGACCACACGTTTATTTTTAATTTTTTTTTGGACTTGTATGCCGCCCCATCTCCGAAGTTTTTATCCCAGAGCTATAATTGCACTTCACAATGAACTTAAGGACCACCATCAGTGAGCTGTTGGACAGGATTACGTGGTCTGTGGTGTGGATCCTTGTGTGTTTTTAGGAGGTGGGGAATTTTGGCGGGTGGGGGGATGTTTGGGGATTATCATGTGTGCGCGCGTGTTGAGTCTGCTCTCTGGGTGTTATGTGAATTTTGTTGTATGTATACTGTGTATATACATACAATGTCAATAAAGAATTCGAATTCAAAAAGGTTGCACAAGGGGACACTGCAACTGTCATAAGGACATTCTGGTTGCCAATTGCCTAAATTTTAATCAGGTGTCCATGGGGATGCTACAACGATCATTAAGTGCAAAAAAACCAAGGTCACAAGTTCCTTTTTTCAGTGCCATTGTAACTTTGAACAGTCACTAAATGAAGCATTGTAAGCACTACCAGTACGAAGATTAGTAGTAAAGTCACTTTTTCATCCCTTTTGTAATTGTGAAAGGTTGTTAAACGGGGCAGCCACTAAATGAGAACGAGCCATGTGCGTGTTGTGAATGTGTTTGTGTGCAACCTTTGCAATGGACTTTTGACCTGCTAAGTTCCATTTGCACCTTGGAGTAGAGGCCAGGCGGTTCTACTCACCTCTTTGCACCTCATTCTACGGCTGGACATCTTGAAGTAGTATTCGCTCAGGCCGCTGGGGCTCAGCATATCTCGAGAGCAATTTTGGAGCAAGGCACGTACAGACTTCTCAGATTCAAACACCAGGTAGGCATAACCTACGGTTGAGAGAGAGAGAGAGAATTGAAGAAGTTAAGACTGCAAAACACATGTGTTCTCTTCCAACACATTGTAAGATTAATTAATATTAAGAAGTGCTTTGTTGTATCGGAGAAACACAACCACTTCAACTCTTTTGGGAATATTCAGTAACAACTCACCCACATCGATAATTGGAGGAAGCACAATATTAACAAGGATATTCTACTTAGTCTAGTGGTTAAGGCACCAGGGTAGCAAACCAAGAGACCGTGAGTTTTAGTCCTGCCAACGTTGAAAAATGCTGATCTATACCATACTATGCCCCAGGAAACAGGGTGCAATTTATTCTCTCTAGCTCTTGAGGACAGGAACCAGGTTTTCAAGTCAAGATTGGGTATCTGTCTGGAATGGTCTCTGGATTCCTGCTCTGGACAGGAGGGTTTGTAAGACAACGTAGAAGGAAGGTATGAATAGGTAAAGAAGAGAGTTGCCAAAAGATCCTGTGATAGAGAGAAGTGTGGGAAAGCAATTGATCGCCACACCTTGTTTTTGTTCAGGGCTCAGACAGGACAGAGGGAAACTTGAACAGGCTTTCAAGGTGGGTGTGAAAGAACCCTTCCAAAAGCAGGCAGGTCAAGCAGCAGGATTCCAGGAATATTCTTGACGGCAGCCTAGAAAAATGGAATCCTGAAAGCTTCTCCATGTTTCTTTCTCTCCATCCCATTTTATACCACGAATTGTGGTGGCACAGTGGTTAGAAGGCAGTATTGCAGGCCAATTCGGCTCGCGGCCAGGAGTTCAATCCTGACCAGCTCAGGGTTGACTCAGCCTCCCATCCTTCCAAGGCGCTCTGTAAACCGATTAAGAGAGGCCTGTAAAGCACTATGAAGTGGTATAAGTGCTATTACTCTTGTTACTGCTATACTGAATAGAATCAAGGCACGGGCCTTGAGTTTCCTCCTCACACTTCTCGGAGCTGCCTGATTTTTTTCCCTACAAGCCCTACCACCCTCCTTCATGGTCCTCTCCTTCCTTCTCCAAACTCAGTCTTCTATATTCCTTGGGAGCTGGACCAGGAAGCCTACAAGGTGCCTTCCTACCTAGGATTCTAGGATGATGTGGCCCTGAGGCATGTGAAGGGGACAACTGTTGAGGGCACCTCTCCCTGCCCCAAAGTCCTGCCGTCCTCAGCCCTGAATAGCTTCAGGTGTGCAGTTTTCCCCTGGCAAGGTGGAGAAGAGGGTGAAAGGAAGCACCTGTGCACCACGAGGCAGCCACCCACTTACGGGTGCTCTCCTTGTCCGTCACCAGCATGCATTCATGCCCAGGAGCCCTCAGTGGTCTATACCAAGTAGGGATAAAAAGAATTCCTACCATGTCTGTATTACCTTTAGGCATATTACCTTTGGGAGGGCAGCGGGGATGCTTGTTATCCTTACCAGGCCACTCCACTCTCAGCGAGCCAAACACACGGAAACTGCTGATCAGACCCGCTGCACGGAAGAGACGGACTTCGTTAAGAGAGGAGGAACGCCCACAAAACGCGGTTTCCCCACTCTAAACCTGTGAGGTAGGGTAGGGGAAGGCCGCTTCTACCCCTTGCCCCGGCGATGGCAAGGTAGCTAATACAGGTAGGCAAAGGTGAAAGTTCCACTTGGACATGCGTGCTTGTCGTTTCCAGCTCTAAAGTTGCCAAGTTTGGAGACCCCTGCTTTAAGGCCTTAACTCCTGAGGGTTCAGTGACCCTCACTGGTCTTTGATTAAAAAGAGCCACAGTGGCGCAGTGGTTGAAGTGCAGTACTGCAGGCTGCTTCTGCTGACTGCCAGCTGCCTGCCATTTGGCAGTTCGAATCCCACCAGGCTCAAGGTTGACTCAGCCTTCTATCCTTTACTGAGGTGGGTAAAATGAGGACCCAAATTGTTGGGGGCAAGAGGCTGACTCTGTAAACTGCTTAGAGAGGACTGGAAAGCCCTGTGAAGCAGTATAGAAATCTAAATGCTATTGCTACCTACCTACCTACCTACCTTCCTTCCTTCCTTCCTTCCTTCCTTCCTTCCTTCCTTCCTTCCTCCTTCCTTCCTTCCTTCCTTTCCTTCCTCCCTCCCTCCCTCCTTCCCAGTAGTTAGAATGCAATATTGCAGGCTCACTCTGCCCACTGCCATGAGTTCAATTCTCACCGGCTCAAGGTTGACCCATCCTCCCAAGGTGGGTAAAATGAGGACCCAGATTTTGGGGGACAAGAGGCCGACCCTGTAAACTGCTTAGAGAGGGCTGTAAAAGCCCTGTGAAGCGGTATGTAAGTCCAAGTGCTATTGCTAAATGTAAAACCACAAAAGCATTTCCACTTTTTAAAAATGGCCAGGTTCGCAATACTGCAGCATGAGACCTCCATGTTGAGAATGCTAAACCCAGTGAGACTTCTTGGCCACTGAGAAACATTTGGGCACCTGCCTCATCTTGGAAAAGCCACACCACAAAAGTCCAGAACTATCCTTGCATGTCTTTTGACACCCACACCCGAATAGCGTCTTTTTTTTTTTTTTAAAGAAAGGTGTGCAAGAGTTGTCAGGAACTCACCTTCTGTGATGTCCCAGGGAACACCTCCTAAAAACACCTTGCAGGAGTAAACGGGGTTTTTGTAGTTTCGAGGTGGGAGCTGCCCACTCCAAGTGCAGGTTGCTTCATTCATAGCTGAAGACAAAAGCCACAAAGAAGTTTCACCTATGAGGTGGGGTGGGGACAATGGTGGAATTCTTACCTGGCCTCTCTGGTTACCCTCACGCAGCCCAGGTTGGGCTCACCTGCGGCTTGTTTGTGCAGCCTGGCTTCTCTTTCTATGCTGAAGGGATCGTCTGGAGAATCGGTGATGTTCCAGGATGGCCAAGGAGTGGCCCTAGGCCATTGCTTGGACAAGGTGGCTGGGGTGGAGGAGGTGAGAGCAGCCAAGGCAACCTGCTCCTGATCCAGGTGAGATCCTGCTGCATTCAAGGAATCTCTGGTGATGCCGCCAACTGGCAGGAACGGCAGAGGTGAGATACGGAGACTTGACTGCAAAAAGACGTACAGTGACAAAATAATAATTCACATTTGGCAAGATACTGGAAAGGCAACAACACGCCCAGCCTCACACCAAGGCAAGGATTAAACTCCACTAAGTTCAGTCTTCAATGGGTTCAAGATGTGGCATGTGGCTCACATGGTTTTTGTGCAGTCTGGATGTGTATGTGTGACACCTCTCCTTTGGGAACTACAAGGATTGTTGATTTACTTCCAGGTCCATTCGAATGCTGGTTGTCACCTTTAAAACACAGCTTGGGGTCAGGTTATTTAAAGCAGGGCTCTCCAACCTTGGCAACTTTTAAGACTTGTGGACTTCAGCTCCCAGAGTTCCTCAGCCAGCCAGAAGTCCACAAGTCTTAAAGTTGCCAAGGTTGGAGACCCCTGATTTAAAGGACTATCCTTCTGGGTTACATCTATCCAACCCACCAGAATGGAGGTCCATCTAATGGGACCAAGAAGAAGGGCCCCCTCCATGGTGGTTCCCCACCTGTGGAACATCATCCCTACAGAGATAAGATTATCCCTCACCTTGCCACTCTTTCCAAAGGCCTGAAGACCTGGTTTTGATATGGAGCCCATCAAGTGGTATGTATGTTTGATTGTGGTCACCAGAGGGATGGGGGTTTGTTGGGTTTTGCATTTGGGGTTTTTACTTCTGCAAGCCGCCCATAGTGTCACTATGAGTCAATTGGGCAGCCCTATAAGGTTTTTAAAATTCATTTAATTAATTAAGGCAGGTTTAAGCACAACTCCAGAAGTTCTAACTTCCTTCCCACCCCAAGAAGGCAGGGCTTCCTTGGGGTGCTGTCGGCCAGACAATGTCAGTTGGCGGCCCCCCAGGGTAGGGCCTTCTCTGTGGGAGCGCCCACCCTGTGGAACCAGCTGCCCCTGGGGTTGTGGTTGGCCCCTGACCTGCGTTCCTTCCGCCGCGAACTAAAGACCTGGCTGTTTTTGCAGGCCGGCCTGGATTGAGGGGGATTGGGGTTCTTAACTGGGTATTTTAGCGCGGGATTTTATTGTTTTATTCGGATCGGGTTTAACAATTTTTAAAATATATGTATGTTATACTTTTATGTGAGCTGCCCCAAGTCCTTTGGGAGATGGGGCGGCATATAAATCAAATAAATCAAATCAAAACAAAACCACGTGAGAAAAAAAAAAAAGAAAAAAAACCATCCATGATTTCTTACGATCAGGTCTGAAAGGTGGTCAGATCCAGAGCTGAATCCGCTGGTGTCAGAGTCAGAGGGGCTGCTGGAACGGGAATAGAGAAGGGAACGGCTGCTGTCCAAGCGGGAGGCCCTCAAGGAGGGAGTTGGAAGGTTCTCGCTCAGCTCTGAGCCGATGGGATTGAGTGGCAGGAAGCCCAACGGCGGCTTCCCGAAAGGACTGCTGAGCATGTTGAGAACTGCAAAGCAGGACAGAAAAGGTGGTGAACGAAGAGTTCCTAGAGCGGCACATAATGTTTATTTATTTATTTGATTCATTTACTTTGTCAATCGCTTACAAGGATAAACATAGTTGTGAATACATGAAATGGATACATATAAGAAAAATAAAAAACAATAGGACAGGGACGGTAGGCACATTGGTGCGCTTATGCACCGCCCCCCCTACAGACCTCTTAGGAAAGGGGTTGAGGTCAATAGTAGACAGTCTAAGGTTAAAGTTTTTGGGGGTTTGGGGAAGAAACCACAGAGTCAGGTAGAGCATTCCAGACATTGACCACTCTGTTGCTGAAGTCATATTTCCTGCAATCAAGTCTGGTGCGGTTAACCATGAATTTGTATCTATTGTGTGCTCTTGTATTGTTATGGTTGAAGCTGAAGTATTCATTGACCGGAAGGACACTGCAATGTATGATTTTATATACTATACTTAGATCAGACTTCCTTCCTCCAAACTCAGTTATCTTTTGTGCATGGGGGGAAAACCCAAAGGAAGAAAGCCATTATGGGGCTGCATCCAACAGTGCTGGGAAACAGAAGTGCTTCTACTATTTTATCTAGGGAGATTCTCAGTCCTCAGGTCATGGTTGTCTCAAAGGTGCTTTTTCTCCAACAGGTCCTTGTTTTCTTTCGCTTTCATCCAAGAAGTTTCTTCAGCTCTGATTGGATGGTGGGGAATGGAAGGATTTATACTCCTTGCAGACAGCTGGTCACTTGCATCCTTTTAGAGAGCAGCTGAGGCCACTTGGAGGTTTGTCTGTGTCAACCTGAGGAAATCCTTCCATTCCCCACCATCCAATCAGGGCTGAAGAAGCTTCTTGGATGAGAAGCTAAATGTCTTCAAAGCAAAACCAGAAAGCCCAGTTGCCTCTTGGGAAAACAAAAAAGCATCTTTGGGACTTCCAATATTTAATTTACACCCATTTTTTTTCAAACCTTGGCAGCTTTCAGACATCTGGACTTCAACTCTGTTTAATATTGTTTAATATTGTTTTAAATTAATTTATTTAATTTATTGTTGTGTTTTGGTTTTAATTGTGAGCCGCCCCGAGTCCTCGGAGATGGGGCAGCATACAAGTCTAAATAATAAATAAATAAATAAATAAACAAACAAACAAACTCCCAGAATTCCCTAGCCTGCACAGCAGGTGTCTCCCCTCTAAACAAACTCATAGGCACATCAACATTCTTAGAGAGGTTAAAAAAAATATATCTGACTTCCATTAAGCATCGCCTTAAATTTGTCTCCATTTTGCCTGGTTGAATTTCAACAGCCCTCTAAGCCGGTTCTCAAAATGCTAAAAATGCAAACGAGGGTATACAAGAAATCCTTCACTTTACAAGTCTTTGCTTAATGGCCGTTCAAAGTTAGGACTCTGAAAAAAGCGACTTATGGCCGTTTTTCATTCTTGTGACTTTTGCTGCATCTCCAAGGCCACGTGATCAAAACCCAGGCACTTGGCAGGTATTTATGATGGATGCACTGTTCCGCGATCACGTGATCACTATTTACAACCTTCCTGGCTGATTTCCATCAATGGGGAAGCCAGGATCGCTTAGCGACTGATGATTCGCTTAGCAAAACTGCAGTGATTCGCTTAGCAACAGTGGCAAAAAAATGTCATAAAATGGGGCAGAACTGATTTTGCAACTGCCTTGCTCAGCGTTGGAAATGTTTGGCTCAACTGTGGTTGTCGATAGAATAGAAATAGAAAATATAGAAATATAAAATAGAACAGAGAATAAGGAATAAGAATAGAATAAGGAATAGAGTAGAGTAGAGTAGAATAGAATAGAGAACAAGAATAGAGTAAGGAATTAGAGTAGAGTAGAATGGAATAGGAATGAGAATAGAGTAAGGAATTAGAGTAGAGTAGAATGGAATAGGGAATAAGAATAGAGAATAAGGAATAAGGTGTAAGAAACAAAAAACAAAAAACAAGAATAGAATAGAATAGAATAGGAGCTGGAAGGGACCTTGGGAGGTCTTCTAGTCCAGCCCCCTGCTCAAACTGGAGAATCTATACTATTTGAGGTAAGTGGCTTTCTATTTGAGGAATACCTGCATGTGTCTTGATAACCCCAGGATATCTAATGCACTTCCATCCACCACCCTGTCTGGCCTGCCACTGGTTATCTTACATTTCCTCACTTGTTAGTCTAAACCTAGTTATTGCAAACCACTGGTTTCAGCAGAGTCGCCTGTAACGCTGTAACAGGCAAGCCGCCATCCTGAATTATTCGACTTCAGCTTAGAAAACGTTTGGAAGCCGATGGATAAAATCTCTTTTACAGCCGGCCCTCCTACTCTTGGGAGGAAAAAAAACAACCTCACACATTCCCTCCTACACACCACTGCCTTTTCTACAATCACATGGACCAATCACCAGACATACACTAAAGGCTGTGTATCACAGCCTGCTTGTGCAGCTTTGCTTGAGGGAAAAAAAGCACACACACACACACACACAAAGAGGCTGGCATTTCCCATCCCTGTTTCTCTAACAAAGAGGTTGACACAGGCGTATTGCATTGACACACACACACACACAAAAGACTCCAGGGCACAAATAATACACAAAATTATTTGCACCCTGCTGGGCTAAAGAAGAGAAGAGACGCCACCCTGTTCTACAGAGTCAGAGGGTTTAAATCTGACCTTTAAAAAAAAAAAGACAAGTTTCTAGCCCTCAAGATTTCCGACAGGCATTTGAGACCGGCTTCATAAACACGCAGCTGAAGAACTTGGATCTTGGCTGACAACAGATGACAAAGATCAAGCCGACCAGAAGCTGTTTGACACAACATGCAATAAACAAGGCCATCTTTTCTTATTTATTCTGGAATCAAAGCATGGATTAAGGATGTCAGCGGTTGAGTTCTTCCTAAACTGATGCTATGAGAATTGATTTCCAGCCCAGATTAAGTCTTCAACTTACAGCGGTCCATTTCGTGAGTGTTCAAAGTTACAACGGCACTGGGGCAAAAAAAGTGATTTATGACCGCTTTTCACAATGATCAGCAAGCCCATTCAGGCAATTGGCCACCGACTCGTATTTATGACTGTTGCAATGTTCCCGGGTGTCACGCGATCACCTTTTGCGACTGCCAAACAAGGAAGGTCAACGGGGAAGCTAGAGTCACTGAACAACTGCATTAACCAGATTAACAACGGCTGTGATTCACTTAACAACGGTGGCACCGAAGCTCATAAAACGAGGCAAAATTCACTGAACAAATATTTCGCTTAGCAACGAAGATCTGGCGTTCAATTATGGTTAACTTTTGAAGCCTCCTAAGATCACGGTGGCAAACAAATCTGAACTGACCCCAGGGAATAACTTTCAATATATATATATATATATATTTCCCTTCCAGGTATTTGAGGTCAGAGAAAGCAAACTGTAAACACCAGGAATCCCAGGAGATGTGCAAAGATTGCTGGAACACGGTGCGCCGAGAGGGGCTTGGATAAGTAATTCTTTGGAGACAAGTTACTGTGCAACTGCTATATTAGCAGTTTGTTTATTTTTAGATGTTAATGAAACATGCTGTGCTTTTAAGCTCTAAAGCTAAAGAAACTGCAGGCTACATCCAGGGAAAGGTAGAATCTGGGACCTGGGAGTTTTTCTAGTCCAACCCCCTACTCACAGCAGGAGTCCTTGGTGCCTATATGGTCCTTATATAAGGAGACCTTGTATCAGAGGTCTCCAAACTTGTCAACTTTAAGACCTGTGGACATCAACTCCCAGAATTCCATGCAGGCTGGAGAATTCTGGGAGTTGAAGTCCACCAGTCTTAAAGTTGCAAGTTGGAAGACCCTGGTTTTAACTGCCCAGGATAGATTTTTGACCACGACTGAGATTTTCTTGGGCGACATAACCTGTGTGTCATAATTTAGACCAGAGATGTCCAATCTTGGTGACTTGAAGACCTGTGGACTTCCAACTCCCAGAATTCTGACACTGAACCGAAGAAACTTCTTGGATAAGAAGCAAAACATCTTCAAGGAAAAAAACAAAACAAAGAAAAGCCCAGTTGCCTTTTGAAAAAGCCCCTTCGGGACAATTATGACCTGGATGGTGGAGAATTTCTATCGACATCCCTCTCTGATCTGCTATCAGAATGGAAATGTGGAACGCCTTCACTAAAAGAGGCCCTATAGCTTTTATAATCATGTTTTCAAAATGATTTTTCAAAAGGGCCTTGGTGGCTCAGGCTGTTAATTGCCTGCACTTAAGTTCCAGCTGCCTACAGCTGCTGTAGGCTCGAATCCCACCAGGCTCAAGGTTGACTCAGCCTTCCATCCTCTCGGGGTAGGTAAAGTGAGGACCCAAGATTGTTGGGGGCAATAAGCTGACTTCGTAAAAATGCCACTTAGTAATAAGCAGGCATATACAATGGAATGAAGGCTATTGCTGAGCATACTGGGTTGTATCCCAAAATTGTAAGCCGCCCTGAGTCTTCGCAGAAGAGCGGCATATAAATGTAATTAAAAAAAAAAATCAGAAGCTAAATCCGGGCCCTTTTTTTTAGTTCACAGTTGATGTCCACAAGTCTTAAAGTTGCCAAGTTTGGAGACCCCCTACCTTATATCATTGAAGGGATGCAGCTATAGAGGACAGCTGGTATGAAAGAAAGATCCACAGAAGCGAAGGGATAACATACCACCTAATTTCTAGTCTACAGAGTCAGCAGTTCCAAGAAGGATCCACACCCAGCGCTATTCAGGGGACCCTGAGGGCGCAAATAAACCTCCAAGTGACCTCAAGAGGTCTCAGGGAGAGTGCTAATGACCAGATGTCTGCAAAGAAGTATGATCCTCCCAATGCTCCCCCGCCCTTGTGTGTTGTTATCTAACAAACATAGATTTATTTATTTATTTTGTTGAATTAACTGTGAAACTGTACTTGCCGCTTGCAAAATGGCAAAATACACCCAAAGTATCAAAAAAAAAAAGGTTTAAAAAAAGGCAAATTAGGTTTTAGGAACAGAAACTCACCATCATGTTGGTTGCACAGTAATATTTTACAGTGCCCTTCTTCCACTACATTCCTAAGGCACTTGGCAATAACAAAATAATAAAAAAGATAAGTCTGTAAAAAAGAACTATACTCTTAAAACCACAAGGTAATAAAAAAAGCAATCTAATGCAATCAGAAGATTTAAAATGTGCATCTAAACCGTTGCAAGGGGTGAATTAAATAGCAGTCTAACTGCCCTTCCTTGCAAACCCATACCTCACTCCAGATTAAAATTACTCTGATCTTTTCCAATATAAATGTGGCTATTTTTCCCTGTAACCATGGTGTGTGTGTGTGTGTGTGTGTGTGTTTAAGATCCTACTGCAAAAAATATACCAAGAATATAAATTTGTTTTCCCAGAATTCCACATCTCCAATTCTTTGAATTCTGCAGCACCAACTACATTTTGCATCAGGACTTTCCGAGTTGTGTTGTGTAGACTTCAGGGAAGGATTTCTAGAATGCAAGTGCCCAACACAGCATCTCTAATATAAGCAGCTGATTTATTTGAGAAGGGGATTGCTTAATGCTGATCTTAGGGAAACAGTCTTTCCCAATTCTTCTTATTGCATTCACAACTCTCTACAGTCAGTCTGAAATCAAAGGTTTGCGAAGAAATCAGCAACCTCCATCAGAATAAAGCTGGAAGGGACCGAGACCCTACACCGTTTCAGATAGATGGCTGTCTATAGTCTGTTCTTAAAAACCTCCAGTGATGTAGCCCCTATATCAAGCATCTATAGCACAAATGACCAGCCATGGAAGACAAACCCAGACAGGTTAAAAGAAGAACTTTCTACTGGACTGAGATATAGGGAGTTCTTGCAAGGTGGCATAGATCCCTGTGTCAACATAGCAAACTCTGACAGCTTTGAAATTAACTTCCTTTCATTCCTTCCATCTCCACTCTAAAGGCATCCTAAGAAAGTTTTCTTTGTCTCCAAGGGCAAAGTGCAGCTTGCAATTAATTCAACAAAAATTATTTCTTGGTGCAGAAAGGAAACCATTTCATATCCCCGAAGACCAGCCACACACAAAGCAAGCAAAGATCAAGGAGTTCAGCCCTTAAACAGCCAGAGTTTTAGGAAGACCCTTTAAATCAATCTTTTAAGAAAACACTCAGGGCATCCTTCAGAATAAACCTGCGAGGAAACACAAAGCAATTCTCTTAAGGGAGATTTTCCAAAGACGTTATCAGAGGAAGAGGTCTCAGAATTAGCACTTCAGTATGTTCACTCTGGAACAGCCTCTCCCAGGAATAAAATTAAGCAGGTCATTTATCTTCTGATTTATTTCTGTTGCTTTGTCCACCTGCCACTCCCAAGGCCAACTGCCTATATATTAACACTGGTGACTCAGCTCTTCTCCCGAAATCTCCTCCGTGGAGTAAATCTGACAGTCAAGAGGAGGAGAAAATGGAAAATGCAACTCCCTGTAGCAAAACCAACTGCAGAAATTCAGAATTCATGAATTGCATTGGTTTTTCTAAGTCTCTAAACCCAGTAGCAAACTTGAAAGGATCCCCGCTGATAACAATTAATCTCCCCGGACCTCACCCTTTGCAAGAGCATTGCACTCTGAACTAGAGATTGCAAAAAAGAAAAAAATCCTCCTTACTAGAAAGCAAGTGATCATTTTAAGCGGAGGAGCACTCGGAATGTTTTTTGTCTTCACCACTTTGGGAGAGATGTGGCTTTGAAAAGGCAGCATAGAAATGTCAGAATCAAGTAGTAAATTAAAAACAATCGTTTTGACAGAGATGAGAATTGCTGTCTCTCAATGAGGAGGTAGAAGTTGTTGTTGTTTTTAAAAAAGCCTGTCCTATATCTCTCCCATCCCTGGGTTCAAAAGGGATGCAACCCTCCACTAAATGACAGTTTGGGAAAAGAATGTAACTCTGCAAATAATCCCACATTAGCATGGTTCACAATTTTTGACTGGCGCCGATGCATACTTATGAGCCTGGATTGGATTCCCAACCTGCACAAACTATATATTACAAATAAAGGACTACTTATTTTATTTAGTGATAAATTCTGCATCTAATATTTTTGTACATATACAATAGAAAAGAGGAAGAGAAAGTGGGGATATCTATCTATCTATCTATCTATCTATCTATCTATCTATCTATCTATACATAGATATACGCATATGCATACTAACTACAGGTAGTTCTTGACTTACAATCTAGCACCCATTTGAAAATGGCACTGAAAAGTATGGCTTTTTTCATGCGAGGTCCTCATTCCTTACGACTGTTGCAGTTATTCCCAGGGCCACCTGATCAAAATTCAAGCACTTGGCAACCGGCCTGTATTTATAATGGCTGCAGTGTCCTGGGGTTACTGGATCACCATTTGAGGCCATCCCAGCCAGCTTTTAACAAGTTAAGGTCAATGGCAGAATCAGGAGTCACTTAATGACTGTATAACCAGGTTCAGTGATATGATCACTTGTTTAACAAATGCATCACTTAAGAGACCCAAATTCCAATCCAAAGTGAAATCAGGAGTCGAGGAGTACCTATATAGAAATATAACAACATATACCCCCAAAATAGGAGCATCTGCTTTCACATGTCTATGATATGTTGACTCAGGAGAGTTGTTCTATCTGAAATGATTTCTCTGTCTAAACATTTCTGGCTGGAAACGAGATTGCCATGGGGCAGAGGAGAGAGACTGAAAACACAAAATTGGGAACAAATTGTTTGCCATATCCTTAAGAAGCCGGTGAAGTGGGACGTGAACAGCCCAACCTGCAATCATTTCCAATGCAGTAAAACCAGGAGACAATGTTTATTTATTTATATTCTGCATTTATTTATGATTTTTATAAATAACTCAAAGGGGGCGAATTTATTGAAATGCTCCTTCCCTCCTATTTTCCCTACAACACCCTGTGAGGTGGGTTTAGCAGAGAGAGGGGGACTGGCCCAAAGTCACCCAGCTGGATTTCATGCCTAAAGCAGAACTAGAACTCCGATCACCCTGCCAATAGCCAGGTGCCTTCACTACTAGTCCAAAGGGGAGGGGAGGGGCTTTTAATCTGCTCCATCAGTCTCCGCCTTTGACCTTCTGCAGCCAATGGCAAAGAGGTTTGGAGGCATATGCAAATTGCTCCTGAGGTTACCAGCCTCCCCTGGCAGATGGGTGCCAGCCTGCCCGCTTTGGGCACCTTTTCTGCAGAGCCTTACAGGGGGAAGGGGCTCCTTGCCAGTCTGCCACAGAGTATCTGCCAGCGCCCTTTAACAACACTGGGCTTCAAGAGAAACAGCAAGGCTGCATGACCAGACTTAAGCTCCCCCCTCTTTTGAACTCCATCTTTAAATCCCTGCTAGTCCCACCCAAGAGAGGCATTCGGATTTAGAAGAGTTCACAACAGCCTGTCTGGATTCCAAGCACATCCGAAGTCAAAAGCCCAAGCGCGCTGAGAGTGCAAATCAGCAATCGTATTTTTAGCCCGGCTGCAAACTTTTTGCGCTTGCCAGCCAGCTCCCTCCGGCCTGGGTACAGCTGAGTCATTGTAGAAGGTTCCGAATTGCCCAGAGACCGAAGATGCTCTCTGGCAAGGGCGGTCGTCCCTACCCCCACGGGCTGGGATCTCAGCAAAACCCAGGCAATGCTGCAGTTCTCGTGCCAGACGCTCTGCCAGCTGCTGCATCAAAACCCAGCAAGGGAGCTGCCTGCTGAAATCTAGCTCCAGACACAGCATCCTAGACTTCTGGCCAGAAGAGCTACCTTCTCCAAGAAAATTTGCCCAATAATACACAGGAGCCTCTCTTCCCCATGGATGATAGTTTCCCCCTAAATATTGCATCTGCATCCCCCACCCCGTTGCAAAGTCATTGCATAGGGGGTGGGGCTGGAGAAGAAAAATAAACAGAGATCTACACAGAATTAGAACCTGGCGCACTCCATACGGCCCACTACTAATTCCCAAGTTTAATATTTGCATTTGGAATTGGACTTCTCTCATTCCCAGATCCTGTCCAGGGACTTTTGATGTCTCAGCCCTACTTTTTTCTTATCAGGGTAAGGTTTCTACGAAAGCTGCAGTCTTGCAATGCAGCATAAAGTTGGATGAACAAATATAAACTCAGCTTCCGAGTTTGTCATCAGACTCCGTATTGTTTTTAAAGAGCATGGCATAGAAATCTGGTGCTACTCCTAACCCAACTGTCTGCCCAGTTTCTCTTAACGTGAGTAGGGTTGAGCTAAAAAACGGGGCAGTGAAGGGTTAATTAATTCCCTGCGCCCAATAATTCTTCACACGGAAGTATATTTAGTATCAGGGTCACTATACAGATCACGCCATGGTGCTGGAATAATAGAATTCAAATGCCAAAGGAATAGAAAGAGAACATTCAACTATTTCTGCCACGCAATCATGCCTCTGGAGCACAGACTCAGACAATGAACGCCTTTAAACCGGTAAATAAAATTTATTTTTCCATCAGCTGGAACTGTGGAATTTGTCCATTTGATATCAGAGCAAATTCCCTTCAAAGACAAAAATGACAATTTGATCAATTGCGAGTCCTGCTCGCCCAGCACCGAAGCTTACAGGAAACCTGAGAAAATTATTTTGAACTTCCCCCAGACAGTGTTGGGAATTTTTCCTCTTCTTGGAAAAACCCTTCAGTGCTGTCTACATGCTATTTAGGAGTAGTTGTTTTTTTCATTCCCTACTATAAGAACTCTTCTACCCAAATGGGACATGGTGTTAAGGACAGGGTTAAGGATCCCACTTTGATCCTGCTGACCAAACACCACTAACTTTTTTCTGCAGGGCTTTTCTAACCCCCCCATTGTTTTATACCTTCCCACGGTTTGGCAAGTTCCAGTTTTGCCCCACCTCAAAATGTCTGAAGGAAGATCCAGCCCCAGCCTGTGTGGAGCATACCCTACAGCAAGACAAGGAGTAAAAGATTGCAACTGGGAGGCTAAGACTTCTGAAACAACCAGGAGATGCCAAGAATGGCTAAGAGCAGCCCTATTATAAAGCCTTCTACAGACCAGCCACTGTCATCCACAGCCTCACCAGCCACAACCTGAGGCCATCTGATGAAAGGCTGCAGTTCAATTTGCTAATGCCAGACGGCTAATGCCAGCAATGGCAACAAGGAAGTACAATGAGGTGTGGTTCTTCCCTACTGGATTTTGAGCTGTCCATATCTGTAATCCTAGATGGCCTTCCAGAGCTGCAGGAAGACTATGGCAGCATAAAATAGCTGATCTTAAGTCCAGTTACCAATGGATGGACAATCTTAACTCCAGTTATAATGGATGAATATCAAGAAGCTGCAGCAATCTAAGAGGCAGACAAGAGGGTTTTTTTTAATTAGCCCCTCCAAAGCTACTCAAAACCTATTTGGATTCGTAGGTAGATGCCACAAGGGCTTGTAATGGCCTAGCCATTAAAAATCCTGCCAATATATATGTGGTCCTGCCACAATACTCTAAGTTCCAAACCTTTATCACAGATCCTGGAAAATCTGGTATTAATGCACAACACACTCCTTCACCACAATAGGTGCCTAGTCACTGTCCTTTTGACCAAGAAGGTTGTATCTTCTTGAAGCATCACATTAGCAAACGTGGAAAGTTAATCTTGTATGGAACAGGAATAAGCGTTCCATATTTTAGGAACAGCTTAGGTTTAAGGAAAAATTGAGCACAATCTTCTCTAAGATTAAAAGTACAAGTACATAAAAAAAATAATAAACAAACAGCACACAAAAGGAAGAGTCCTAACCCCAGATCTAAGATGCATTGTCACTCATCCCTTTAATGTTTGGCTCTGGAGCATCCAGTAAGCAACTGAAAATATCCCCACCGTCTGAACACACACACACAACTACTCTTACTACAGGAGTAACCGGTCTAAAATCAGCCTGGAACCACTGGGGAGTTAAGGACTGGATAAATAAACGCCAACCCATTTCCATCGACTCCGTCACAGCAGTCTGCATACCAACCCATGTGCCTGCAGGACCACCCCCAAAAATGTGTTTGGAAAAAAAAACTTGCTTCCAAATATTAACCCACATTCTCTGTAGTGCTTCAAACTTAGAAAGTTGTGACTTCATATGGGTGGGTTAGGAAGGGAAGGAAGGAAGGAAGGAAGGAGGGAGGGAGGGAGGGAGGGAGGGAGGGAGAGGGAGGAAGGAAGGAAGGAAGGAAGGAAGGAAGGAAGGAAGGACTGCCAGGCATCTGCTCGTTCACCAAGACTGGCTGCCAGTGACAGAGCTGCAAAAGGCAATCCAGCAACTGTTGCTGTGCGTCAGCAGATTCCCTTACCAGACTGCGTGCTTGGCTGGGCTGCAGCATCTGTATCCGGGGTGCTCCATGGCCTATCCCACCCTGGCAGGCTGAGAGACTGCAATCCAAGGCACAGGTCGCTGGTGTCGGGCAAACCACGCGGAGCCTCCTGGACAGAAGCGGGAAAGAGCATCTTGCTTGTGGTCCCTGCTCCCTCGGAGTCTGGAAACTCTGCTCAAACAGGAAAGGGGGACACACACACACACAATGAAAAGCCACACGGACCCGCACAGGTGTCAGTGAGTTCCCCACCCGGTGCAATCTCGCAGCGTTCAGGGGACGCTTCTGTAGGCTGCAGCTCCTCACATCCAGCCGGAGCGAAAGTACCATATGGCCTGTAAACAGAGCTGCTTCTACCTTCCACCTTCCTATCCCGCCTGCACTACTGACTGGCCCAGCATGTGATCGAACTGCTGATGCTTACCGTGTGCCATAGACGTCACTCGGCCATGCAACACAGGCACATCTTCGCTTAGAGGAGAGAGGTGGAGAGCAAGCCTGCCCATGGGAGTCTAGGCAGCATGCAGGAGGTGCAGCTGCCACCAGCCAGCCCCAGGAACGTCTCTCTTACAGCAGCGAGAGAGACGAGACGAGCCGGGGTTTAGCTAGCAGCAATGCAGGGAGGTGGCTACAGTCAACCAACCCTCCAGCAACAACTGTAGCCGAGCGGCAGCCAGCCACAGGGAGCGAGCAAGCAAAAGACAGACAAGAGAGATCACACTGCCGGCTTGGTGCTCTCTTCTGGCCCCGCCCACACACAACCCCCCCCCTCAAAATCTCCCACCCCCGTAAAGCTTCCAGCTGCTGGCACAAGCCATCCAAGGCAGGAAAAATGCAAAGCTTCACAATTCTGCCAGCTTTAAACTTGGCAATCGGTTTCGCTGTCTCTCTGCATTGTTTATGACTATGGATAGCCTTTAAAAGGGGGGGGGCAGGGGAGACTCTTAGCTAAAAATTTGCCTACGGACTTGAAAAGAGGGCAATGCCCAATACAGAGGGTCATAAAAAGGGCACGGGGTGGAGGAAGCAGCCAGCACCCTAAGACATCTTTCCCTCTCCGACGGCCGCAGTCACAGGTTTCTTACAGAGGCTTCATCGCTCTCTGCTTGTGACTTCACCCAAACATGTTTATAAGGGGAAAAAAATGCAGCTTTATTTTTTCCCAATTCCAGCATAATGCAGGGATAGGAATGGGAACCGGGCCACAGAGAGGTTATCTCCACTGCAAACCCTGTCTTCCTTCTTTCTACAGCATCATTATCACACCTAGACCAGTTTCTTATGCCATCCTCCGGGCCTGCTAAGTAAACGGACTTGTCTTGTCCCAGGTCTGGCCTGGTCTCAATAAAATCTCCTTCCAGGATTAGTTTACATTTTTTAGGAAGAACAGCCAATGCAATACTAGCAGGATGTGAAAGTCAGCGTATTGCAAATAAGGGCGAGTCCATGATTATCAGTTATCTAACTTTAGGATTTTAGGTAAGTAAATACTGCTTAAAACCTAGGATGCCTCAGTGGAGAAGCTGGCTTGATTCAGGGCCTAGTTCTTAGCTGTCACAACCATTAATGCAAAATAGATCTTCTTGCCTTCAGAAAGCGAGCAAAGTTTTGGCCTTAAATCTTTAAACTAACATGGTTTGTTATCCTTGCAAGGTGGCTTGCTTTATGCCAACTTTGCTAAATGATTTTTTTTTCTGCAAATTTTTTCTATTAAGCACTTCTGATTATGCTAATAGAAAATAAAAGAAAACTCCTGATATTATCCCAATGATATTCCCATCAGTTAGCTAAAGTTGCAAAGCTTAAGTTTCAACTCTCTTTTTTTAAAAGTTGCAATTAAAATGTTAATTTGGGCTGTTTATCACTTTGAAATCAATGACTAAAATATAAGCTGGTTTCATGCATTATACCAGAGGTCTCCAAACTTGGCAACTTTAAGACTTGTGGACTTCAACTCCCAGAATTCCTCAGCCAGAATTCTGGGAGTTGAAGTCCACAAGTCTGAAAGTTGCCAAATTTGGGGACCCCTGCATTATACGAAGCCACCATGTGTTTTTCCTGGTGTGGTGTTGTATAAATCTAGCCCATTCTGCTTAAGCCAGGTAGAATTAAAGCGGGAGGATAAAATACTACCTAGATGAATCAGTAACATAATCTTTTCTCGGATTACAGAAATCACTTTTGCCATCTTGGCCAGTTCTATCATCTCTACCAGCCATTTTCCCATTGTGGCTGATGGTTTATGGGGGCTTCTAGTGAAAACAGCTGATGCTTCCAGGAACAGAAAGGGTGTATTAGATTAGGAAAATATAGCAAAATGTTTAGTCATGCAATTCCCTCCAGCATAACTTGGCAGGAATTATTCCCAGCAATGACATTTGAACCAGCTTTCCATTTTAGACTTTTAAAAGATGTATCAGTGGTTCAATCAGAAAGTGGCCAGCAATGTTTCCTTTTTACTGGACGAGAGAGAATCTCATCCTAATAATAGGATGAATACTGAGAAGAATACTGGATGGGCCAGTACTTCAAGGGGGAAGTCTCGACTTATGACCACAATTGAGCCAAAAACGTATGTTGCTAAGTGAGACATTTGCTAAGTGAATTTTGCCCCATTTTATGATCTTCCTTGCCATGGTTCTTACGTGAATCACTGCAATTAAGTTAGTCATATGGTTAAGTGAATATGGCTTCCCCCACTGACCCCAGGACGCTGCCACTGTCATAAATACGAGTCATTTGCCAAGTGCCTGAATTTTGATCATGGTGACCCTGAGGATGCTTGCAACAGCTGCCAAGTTTGAAAAACGCTCCCAAGTCCCCCCTTTTTTTAAAAAAAAAATTCACATTTATATACCGCCCTTCTCCGAAGACTCAGGGCGGCTTACAATTTTTGGGATACAACCCAATGCGCTCAGCAATAGCCTTCCTTCCATTGTATAGGCCTGCTTATTACTAAGCGGCATTTTTA